>JAVTVY010053388.1:0-27380 GCA_036873755.1 Hanleya hanleyi
AATCCATAGTCCTAATTCATATGATAGCATTAGCACCAAATTAAAACGAACCATATTCCTGCAAGAGAGAAGCGGTCAACAGTTTCCAATGATGCCCACAAGACATCATGAGTTTTCAAAAAATCAAATCCATATCGCTGATCAGTATTCTGAATCCGTATGACTTTTATCGCCATAGATATTGCACGCTACGCTCTATTTTGCCATCAGCATGATGTGTATCGCAAAAATTTGAGAAACTTCGAGTGGAGGCGCTTGATGATATAGCCTTATTTGGTACTTTGGTATGCTGATAAGGACCATTTGGCTGTTAGGAACTAGGTTTTGAGAAATTATGTTTTGGTACAGAGCTACATATTATGTGAATCATGGCAGGGGTGTATAATTTGGCATAAATGGAAGACAACCTTGTCCGGAGGTGCCACTAACAAAGACATCGTCTGATCAGCTAGTTTAAATATGACTACGTCTATCTCACATTAAGAGGGAACGTGATTCTCAGCAATATATCTGGGACAAATTTTCTCAGAGCAGTGAAATTTCGCACATCATCTGAACATATGCATATTTATCTTGAACTTTCATGAAAATCCAACCAAAACGTGGGTCAAATTCACCAAAAAATAAATTCATAGGGTCAGGTGTCATAGAGGCCAGTTCCAATGCCCTTGCTAGCAGCGTCTTTAGTTTGTGATTTGACTATAAAATGCGAGGTATTGGAGATTTTCTTTGATTCTGAATAGATTTGATTCTGTATGGATTTCCCTGAAATTGCAGAATAAAAATTTACAAATTACATATAGCTACTGCTACGAATTTCACTGCTGTGCGACAAAAAATGGCGCATATATTTTGTCGAAAATCACGTTCTCTAATAATGTGAGACAGTAAAATACAAGACCGTGACATTGAATATAGAACAGAACAGTAGAGGACTTGATAAACGTATTATTGTCAGACACAGATACAGTACAGGTACAGTGCATCTGCTGCACACTGTGATAATAAATAAACCTCAGTTTTTTTAGGATAAATAGGCGATCACTGCGCCCCAGTAGAGCTGCTCGTCTCTTGCATTACATATATGTCGATGTTCCAGTGGTCAAGCTGATCAGTGAGACAGGTACAAAAACTAGCTGTGATTCACGATAGGAGAGGAGGCCTAGAGGCTACATTGACGAGGTACCAGCTGTATTTCGACACACGTCAACAATCCAGAGGTAGGGTTGGTGAAAGTGTATCATTAGATTTCATGGAAATTATTTAACAGTACGCTTGTATGTGTCACTCATTTCCTGAGCGACATCCCATCTAGAGCTCAAAGCAGTTGAACGAATTATGTGCTTTCCATTCACATACAATACCAATGGCAAATTCCCACTATAGTTCAAGTTAATCTCTGGACAATGCTGTCTTGCCCAGGTATCGGTTGCACTGGTGCACAGGACGTGGATCACCGTGATCTTTGGGCTGTTCTCTTGATCTCTTGTACAGACCTTTTGGTCTTTGATATATGTTGGCATTTGTGGGGAGTTGATGCTGGGTCGACATCGGGCCTTACAGACTTTTGTGTTAATGCCGTCATTTCCATCTGACGACGATACAGCTCTGTACGAGTTGTCACAGCGACACAGCTCACCAATTACCAATATACGAGCTGTCAGAGCATTTACACGATAGCTCTCTAGATTTGTATCTAATACCACTTATGCCGGTGCTAGGGGCCGAATGGTCATATCATCCAAGTTGTCACATGAACAGGTACAATAAAAGCGTACCTGTAGTGAGGTGGCTTAGCAAAAAGATCGTGACACGCTGGACCAAAGCACCAAACTTGGCACAACCATCACTTGGGGCATACAGAGCGATATCAGAAGGGGGGCTCATTGTTCTGGGACGTGTGACGCCCTCTGGCCCCCAAAAGGGCATCTAAGGGAAAATATTATCATTGAAAAAATAGTTGGCTTCCCAATAGCTTCATGATTTTTGTTATCCTTGAGGCTAGGAAGCTGAAACTTGCCACATTATATCTTTGGTTCCAGCGCTACAATAAAATGTAACAAAATTGAAGATGGCCTCTATGATGATGTCACAGTGACGTCATATTATAAAAATAAACCATTTTATTGACGATTTTTCTGATCGATTTTTCAAATTTTGTATTTGTGCCATTTTCTTCGCTCAAATTGCCTTGTAAATCAGTAAATAATCATCTGATATGAAATAAAATATTATTATGCACTTTCACGTAGACAAAATACACCAATTTTGAAGAAAATACGACAAAAACACAACTGTCGTCCATTTTGAATTTACCCATGATGCTCTTCTCCGAGAATTAAATGGCCCTAATATGATTTGCTATATGGACACAAAGTGCCAGCTCTCAACAGTTCCGAGCATCAGAGAAAATTTTATTGGGAAGAGCGGGGGGGGGGGGGAATCCAACAATAACAATTGAACACAGGATCCTCCCTATTCAGTATCATTTTACTAGTGGGTGTGCCTGCAGAACCGGCATATAATTGGAGTAGTGCACATGAACCATGCACATGTAAATGTGTAAATATAATGGTATTGTCACCCAGTGGGAATAAGGTGTAGTTTCAGACCCCTCCCCCAATCTGCCTCTGAACCTGAAATCGTCCTAAGCACTCTCAGTCATGTCAATAGCGACGGATAGAAGTCAACGTGTTATTTTAATGTTAATTTCATGTTCCTGTCCCTCAATGGGCGTTAAATGCAATTTCCGATCCTTTTTCTGTGTCTATTCACTCTCTGAGATCCCTATAGTTATCCTGAAAATGTTTGACAGGCTTTTGACCAAAAAAAACCCCAATATTGCGGGCCTCTATTTTCACACTTGGTATTCCCACAGCTATCTTGACAAAGTTCCATGAACATTCGACCAAAGCTGTGTCCATTCAATGACAATATATAGACAAGTGCTATAACATGTTACTTGTATGTTGCGCGGGTGATTGGGTGGGTACAGGTTCCTGTTGCTCCAAAGCATTTTGCTGAGAAGCAACAGGAACTTGATAATGTGATGTCTACATGTAGCACTGTAATATCACTTGTCTTTATTGTACCATGTAAGCGTCCTGTCTGTGTATTGTGCGCTGTCCTCAGTGGTTTATAGGGTGGATGGAGAGTGTTTGGTTCCATGCTGCTTCAAAGATTTCTTCTTTGAAGTAACAGGAGCGCAACTTGGCTGGGTGGTGCTTAGTTGGTTCGTCGCGATATAGCTGAAATATTGTTGAAAGCCACGCTAAATTCTATTCACTCACTCACCCTTACTTGTATTTTGCATGTTCTCGGTCCCCATTGGGAGTTAAATGTTCTTATGATTCCTTCTTGGTTTTAGAGTCCCTTTTCTGACCATACAGCTCTGTTAGCTATCCTGACGTAATTGGATGGACGTCCAATAAAAAATCCCGGCCTCCAACAGGCGTAAGATGCCCTTTTTGGGATTGTTCTTTTCAGTTTCACCCTCACTGACTCCAACACTCTTCAAATGAAGGTTCGTACCATTTCGCCCAAAAATTTTGGCATTTTTCAGCTGTCACAAATATACAAACAGAGACGTGTAGAACTAAACACAAGTCCCCGGCCCGCGTAACACTTGTTAATTCAGCTATTCTTCTCTCGAACTTAAAAGTAGAAAGATTGAAATTGGAGCGATATGCAAGAAGTGGGAAAAACTGACGTCTGGCGACTAAAAAGCAACCATATGACTTAACAGGAAAGCTTCCCTTGGCACCTCATCTGCAGACACGAGAATACGGTGGATTCTCGGTCGTAGCCTTAGTATCTCAGCCGCGCTTTTATTGCAGCTGTTAATACGGATACTGTGAAGTATCCCCACGGCCCCTAGCAATGCCATACGCGGAATTAGATACGCTAGCTCGTGAGCTGTGATGACAGATCAACTCAAACAAATAACGCATTGGATGTTAATGGATGAGCATCGAGGACGTCTGATGAAGTAAATGCCTCAATATGGGGTGAACCTGGTAAATGCTAGAATACCCTAAAAACCTGTCCAGTCTTGGACATTTCCATCTTTTTCCCCATTTTACCAGATGAAAAGCTGAATTGTCAATGTTTACATGGATAAGGGGCGATTGTTTCCTTTTACACATGCGATTATGTAAACCTAACTGATATAAGTGGTTCTCTCTTCTCAAAAAACTTTTCCCTGATACTCCAAAATGAAGAAACGTTGAGGGCTGTAACTTAGAGCAGTTATAGCTTATGATACTGATGTTATTTTTGAGCCTGTTGCATAAAACTCGGAGCACAGCTTCATGAGTTAATTCATAATGGATAACATTAGGATGTACCAGAAAGTTCTGTTTTCATCGCATTCCTTCAAAATTAATGTGTTGTTCTTCGTAAAAGTGCTCAAAAGTATTTTATCTAAAATAAGATGATTATTTACTAATTTACCGGGCAGTTTCAGCGAAGAAAATTCCACAAATAAAAAACGGGGAAAATCGTCCGCAAAATGACTTATTTCGGAAATATGATGTCACTTTGATGTCATCATGGCCGCCATCTTGTGGATTTTGTGACATTTTCCGGTAGCGCATGAACCAGTGATACAGTGTGGCAAGTTTCAGCTTTCCAGCCTGAAGGATAATGAAAATAACGAAGCTGTTTCTAAGCTAACTATTCTTTAAATAACAATGTTGCCCCTCAGATGCCCTTTTGGGGGCCAGAGGGCATCACAGAGGCCAGAGTAAAGGGCATCCCTTCTGATATGGTTCTATATGCCTCAAGTGATGAGTGTGCCAAGTTTAGTGCTTTGGTCCAGCGTGGCACGATCTCCCCAAAATATGACCACCTCACTACTGAGATACAGCACATATCACGAATCTTTAGATTCTTGGTATGTGCTTTAGAACAGGTTAACCGGAAAACTATACTGTGAAGTCATGTGGCTCTGTCAGTATGTCGGCACCTCTTCCCACTTGCCTTATATGTGTTGTAATTTCATCTATTGATAACTGGTGTCAATATGATAATATGGATAAAACATGGCAGTGTGACTAACGTCACAGGACCTACGAAGTAGAGTTTGATATGATTCAAGTGTGTACTCGAGAGATGACTTGGAGGCCCTATGTGCTACCGTGCGAGAATTTATATAGCAGTCTCTAATTGGCAGTGGGTACTATTAACTTTCCCAGATATCACCGCTGGTGATTCATTAGCGTAGCAACTATTATCGCCCTCAGTTCCTATTACCCTGGACACTTATCAGCCCAGCAGTACAGCACGAGGTCACCCATCAAATTCTTGACCGAGCCCAAAGTCGCTAGACTTCGGTGATTTTAAGAGAACCGGTGTGTCCAACGTGATATGCCGTATCAGCGAACCTTCAAAAGTCACAGTGAAACATACAGTCAAGTGTTCCCGATGGGCATGACAGTGCACTCGCTGAGCCATCAATAAATAATATAAAAAAAAATTATAAATCAAATTTTCATCAGAATTCGGTCAGCTCAGAACTTGCTGGTAACAGTCTCCTAATACACCTTCATGCAAAAAATCAAGGTTCTAATGTCGACGGTTCTCCTTGTTTTGCCGACGAAAGGATTCGGATGGACTCATTCACTCACTCACTCACTGACTACCGGACAATTTGCAGATGGTGGCCTACTTCGTAGGAATATCCCCAACATTCCAAGAAATTACCAACAAACTTACATTTATGATAACCCTGGCAATCACGTCGAAAATATACCAGTTATCATCAGTTGGAAAACTCGCTCCATGTTATGAACATAGGGGAGAGGTCAAGTGAACAACCCGAAGCTCACTTCATAATTTTGAAGTCGATATAGAAATTCTAGCATTCAACTAGATCTATGCCGAAACAATCATGACAATAGGGGTACTAGTTCAAAGCCCTCTGGTTAAAAACAGGCAATCACTCCATCACATTCTTTTGAATTAATTCTGTATTTCGAAACTCACTACATTTAAAAATAAAAACAAAATTCAGCCTGCATAGATTAAATTAAAAATTCAAATGTTAACATGCTCGTAAATAGGAAAAAATTACTGTCTTATATACCAAGCGCTTCGCACTTGCTAATAGATGAGGTATAAACTGCATGTATTCATCGAAGGTAGTAGACAAGTTTTCTCTTCGTATAGTCATCACACCAAACTGAAGAATGGATGCAAGAAACAATAAGCGATGTTCAAATCTTCACAAGATAATGTATACTATACCGTATATAACAGTGCTATCGCTCGCTTCCAAATATCCAGCAAGACCCAGGGCTGCACGCTTTTTAAGAGATGAAAGGGTGAATGGCCACCTCCTTCTCGACGCTGTTCGTGTACGATCTACTGATATCGTAGTGTTATCACTGATGTAGATTTTCACTTAGGGTTACTTAAAGGTGAAATGCAAAGGTTTTCAGGTTTTCCTTTATATATTCTTCATGAGCTAGCTAATGATGGAAATATCAGTCTATCTACTTCGTTTGGTTTTATTAGAAGTATTTTGTCTCCGGATAGCTTTTGAAAATTGCTTCAAAGTTGGTATCTCAAGCCTGACCGATTTCAGAATTGAAATCCGCATCGCTTATCTGCCCTTGTTTGACGTTGGTTTGTGACGACACATTACACCGCCTGGCCAGACGTCAATACTTGTAACAGTGGCTAACAATTAGTTAACAGTGGTTAATGTCAAAATATTGTTTTCATTTAACATTGTTGCAAAACCTTTTTTTCTCATGAATGTAATATATGTCACAGGGAGATACCTCCCCTTAATCATTGTACTTTTACTATGATTGCTGATAAATATATCGTATCGTAACGCTCAGTTTTCGGGCGGCTGGTCTGACGTGACGTCACAATCAAGGAATGATAAGCGATGACGTTTTGCGAATCCGAATTCTGCTGGGCTAGGGGTACCAACTTTTAAAAGACTCTAGCAGACACGATAATTCAAATTAAACTACGTGAAGTAGATAGACTGGTATATTATTCAACCTATATAAAATGCAAAAAGGAGAATCGGAGAACCTTTGCATTTCACCTTTAACAGTTCATAAGACCGCGTTTGTTTGAGGAACTCTGTTATTCTGTTGGTCAATGATCTCTGACTTCGTAATGCGTCAGTAAAAACTTAACGCTTATGGGTATTTCAGGCAAGCTGCCAAACTGGTTTTCTTCCTATCTTTAACAACGAAAACAACGAGTCTAATTTAAGTGCTTTTTCTAAGTGGTGGTATGTATTGTCTGGTGTGCCTCAGGGCTCGGTCTTAGGACCCAGTCTGTTTTTAATGTACATAAACGATCTTCGATCTTCCAAGTACACCAGATGTATTTTATTTGCAGAAGATGCGAATTTGTTTATGACGATTCAATGTAATAAAGATTGAATATTGTTACATGAAGACATTGTACGTGTATAGGTTAATGGTGTTAGAAATGGAAATTAACTCTAAACATAGCAAAATATCTATTCATAAATTTCAAGACAAAGAGTAATATATTTTTGGTTTTGTGTATAGAGTATATGGTGACTCTGTGCAGTGTGTGAAAGAAGTGAAAGACCTGGGTGTAGTCTTAACTGAAAATCTCTGTTTTAAGTCTCATGCGGAACAAAATTACGAACAAAGCAAAGGGGATGGTTGGTTTTATCAGGCGGAATTGTAAATCGTTTTCAGATACTAAGGCAATCAAATCATCGCCTTATGTTGATTCTGTTGCGCACAATGCAACACCGAGAGAGAAGGTCATCACAGGGACAACCCACGGGTGTAATACCAATGGGCCGTCATAGCTCAGTGGGTAGGACATCGGCGCGTTGAGCCGGGGTCGTGGGCTCGAATTCCGCTGACGACCAATTTATTCTTTCTCTCAAAAATCATTTCATAATCAAATCATTGTAAGTATATATACTTAGAAGTAAATTGCAGTTTGCTTGCGAGGTATGGCGTCCTCACCAGGAAACATTTATCTACCGTATTGAAATCAAGTTCATTTGTTTTAAATCCCATATGCCATTTTCTTGAGGTAACTATCTGTTTTTATGGAAACATTTAACCTCCCTCCATTTGAAAAGCGTCTTTATCGATGTATTCACAGTCTTTTTAACTCAAGTTATCTTATCAGTAGGATATGTTATCATGTACCGTGACGTACTTTCAGACATCAAAAAACGTTTTACTCTTCAGCTGCACACATTTTAATGAGAAATAACCATGTTATCTTACAATCTTAAAACTTGTACAATTCACTGCCTACCAGAGTAAATTAAGATGTTTTTCGGGATAATGTTTATATATTAGACCACGAGCTACCGTGTGTAATTACTGTGGGCGTGATTTTGAAATAGTTACAACCAGCTATCCATCTGATTGGCTAACAATAGTAGTTTCAACTCGCACGGGATTTATATAGGGCTGAATTCAGATATAATATTCCGTGATATTATATCTGAGTTGACTGAGATTGAGCACACTCCTTCAGTTAGCACTATTTTTATTTATTTTCCTCGACTTTATCATCTATATTGTCTTATTCATTAGCAACAATTTATTCTAGTTACATGTCACATGTTACATGTTGCATTTGTACATATCTTGTGTTTTAATTGCTATACATGATTATTTATAGCAGTTTTGTTTTATTGCTCAGTTATTATCATTGTAAATTAAACTCACTTTTTCACACATTTAATATAGTTGGAATATCATTCAAAGCCACATTTTGTATATTTTCGCTGTCAAAATGTGACCTAACTATACATTATACGTATAATAATCTAATTATTATAATTTTATTATGTATTTATCAATTTATCTATTAATTAATAATTTTTGTATAATTGGACCCCATGGGCCTGTGGAGATTGAACTCTGATGAACAATAAACAAAACCAATTGTATGTATGAACACAAGTTAGTTCCCTTCATGAAAGAAGCGGCCAACAGTAATGATATGCCTGCCTTCAAGTATGTATCACTGCCCTGTAATCCGTTTTCCAAATTCGTTCAAAAGTCCTTTTCTTGAGTGTTGTGTCTCAGTCACGCTTTGGCTGTACCTTTTCATATGGACAACACGAAGAAAACTTATTGATGCAGATGCAAATGCCCTGCGGCAAATATTTGTAGATTATATAATCGAGTATTACAATCCGATTACGTGTGCAACTGATGAATGCAGGTCATGATGCAGCATTATGATTTTTAAAAAAATTGTTTGTTTGTTTTTCATTGAAGGTTTGATTTTAATGCAGTTCGCGCAACGATCCATCTGAAAATTGTGGTGTTAGCCGGAAGTTAAGTGCCTGCTGGGAAAATGCGCACATGAAGGGCATGTCCTACTAGGACTTTGAAAGTTCCGTCCTCTGGTTGACGTATTAAGTGACTTCACATAGCTTGACGTAAAAGTTCGCGTTGTGGCACTACTTCTTTATTGATTTGTGTCATTGTAAAATAAGCCTAGATCGACTTTCTGTATACACATCAATCCGATTCGCTCATTGTACTGTTTAGAGTTTTTAGTAACTCGCAGTCCAATCTCACACATTTTGCTGCAAACGGTACAAATGGATAAGTTGTAACATGTACGATCATCGATTTGGTCTCTCAACCAGAATAAAATTGTAGTAAATGAAATTTATTCGATGTATTAATCATAAAAGAAATAATATTAACGTGTAAACCACGAACGGGTGATACAATTTTGTCGGTTTACGATATGAAAGTAGTTGGATCACTCCACGATACGTCCGCGAACTATGGCTCGAGAAAACACCTGTTACACGTCCAATTTCAAGATGACTGCTCCCATGATAACTAATGTCCGGCGGTGCTGCGCCGCTGGAAAGAAGATATCAAATAGCGCGTTGTTCATACACTCCTGGGTAAAGCGGTATCAGCTCCAAAGATCTTGCGCACTTCGAAAGTACTTATCAGTGTGTGTGATTCTTATCACAACATTTGAGAAAATTTGGATGGAGGCCCTTCCGGGATATTTAATGCGTAGTTAGCAATGTCTGAAGCGTAAGCCTCTCCCTTGTCATAGACTCGATATGAGATAAAGCAGTTTTTTTATCTCTTTTTGTTTGAAGAACATGTCTAAATATGATGTCCCACTACAACTATCGACAGTCTTGAACTCCAGTGAAGGTGGATACAGTTCTTTCACAGCAATACCTATATAGGGATTATCAAAAGCGAGAAGATCGTAACGTATGGTGGACGGAAAGGAGTTTGCTTCGAAATGTTCGTTGTTTAATAATCTCTGAATATAGTCATATTCACAATCCAACAGACACAGTTAGTCGCTGTCCACATCATATCACCTTAGTTCTATGTTGGAACATCATGATGTATTTGACCGCATCATTGAATACTGTTGACCGCTTCTCTCTTGCAGGAAAGTATATGTTTATGAATACTGTAATTGTTTTTCTTTGAATTTGGTGCTAATTAAGAAATAATTGCTTGTTTACAGCTTTCTCACATAAGCACAGATAGAGGGTCTGAAATCGCTATATAGGATTCCAACAGGATCAACCTCGTTATCTAGGGCTGCCTTAGGCATTTCAGCCGCTTCAGTATTCCCCTTGATGCCAACGTGGCTAGTCGAAGGATCAAATCAACTGACTCCAAAACATTGAACCAGAAGAGCTTGAATCTTTTCAGATATTGAACGCTGAGCACAATATAGCCTGTTTAACAGTTCCATATCTCATCGCGTAAAGCTGCAAGACTTGTTGATCACTTTTTTGTTACACCAAGACAATCCCAAGAAGTATCTTCACACCACATTTCAGAATCCGTCAAACCGTTCTAAGTTTAGCTCCTCATCCCCTTGTTTTATACGCACGCTACCGTATTGTTTGAATTCCCTCTCGTCTGTAGAGCTACCATGGCTACACTCCTCTACCCTATTGCCTCGACGGAGGTCTTTGCGCTCGTCTAGCGCTTGTTCAATGCAGTAGTGGAGTCCGTCAGGGGAAAAAATTATCTCCGCTTCTATTTGCTGTTTCTCTTAATGACCTTGAGGTCTCTTGGAGACCATATATATCAGGTTATATGAGGGTCTGAAAATCTTCTCTAATGTTGTGTTAACCGCAAGTTAGGTGCCTACTGGAAAAATGCGCACATGAAGCGCATGTCCTACTGTAGTGAGAATAGGTTTTCTCACTGTCTTGTCAGTTTAGATAAATAGACTATTAACGAATAGTGTCAGATTGATGCAGGGAAGTGTTTTATTATAGAGTTATCTCCCCTTGGTAGAGGGCGCTGATTGCCCTCTAGCCAATGAGAGTAACTCGCAGGCTTTGTAAAGAAGCCAGAGAAGAGACACACCTTTGACAGACAAGACGTGACAGACGACTTCTCTCCGGGTTTTAACCGGTAGGTAAGCCTGTCGCCTATACTGGCTAAACCTCTGTAGGTGTAATTACTACAATTGGTGTCAGAATTTAAAATATCAAGCGTAGAATTGTGATTGTTTTTCGACAAATTCACGCTCGATAGTGAACTGAGCACAGTGCCAATCCGGGCCGGCGGCCATCTTGCATTTTCGAGAAAATTTGCGTGTGAAAATCAGATTCTGTTATTTACAATTGGGTCGATATAAACTGGAAGTTTGTTGCTTTATAGAAGGGGTTTTGTGGAATTTTGAACTTCCAACGAAATTCTGGGATAATTTTTCCTCGTCAGCATGGACACGTTTTTGGGGAATTGAACAGCTGTTCAATGGCGGATTTTCCAAATGAAAGTGCGTAGACTTTCATTAGTTGTTAACTAATGATTATACGGCAATAGTTCTCAAGCTCTGTGTAGTATGTGGTATGGCTTGGCACTGATTGTTCCGTGAATTGAGCCAAAAACAGTCTGTCTGTTGTGACGAAAATTGGACCCTTGATAGTCTTTTCTTTCGTCAGATCGGTTTTATTTGTCTTGGTACAATTTATCGCGAGTGCAGCGGGGTTATTTTGAACTACCCCAGTTTACAATTTGGTTTGAGTTCGCGTTCCTTTTGAAAATTTTGCGAGTTTGCTGACACGTTGTTGTTGTTCATTTGGAACAACAACAACAACGACAGTAAATTGAAGGGTAAAATTCGGGAATAAATTGGAATAGGATTGTAATTGTTTAGGTTGGTTAGACGGTCAGTATAGCGGGCAAACTTGCCTGCTGGTTGCCTTCAATATTGCACCTTAGATTTAGCTAGAGTTTTGTATGATTTGGTGAATTTTGATGTATTGATTTTTCAGAAAGTATTTGGTAGGGAAAATTAGGATTAGCAGTTGGGATAAAGGTTTTGACAGGTGCAATATTTGAATGGTTTATACGTTAGCGTTTGTGTTGTCATGTTTTATGTGTACCGGTACTGTTTGTGTGTCCATATGTGTATTTTTTGTATTTTGTCAACCATGATAATTATATGTTTATGTCTTCAGTGGTTGGGTTGGTAATGTTGGGGTTTTTGGATTAGATTTTGTGCATGGGATAAAGTTTTTATGACTGAACGCGGGCGGACTGATTACTCATTTTCTTTTGGTCTGGTGAACGAGTTTGGGGTACAGTGTCATGTACTGCATGACCTTGTGATGTGGATTCATCAGTCATGCTGTTGACAAATTGTGGTCATTCTTGCTGTGCCACTGATGAAGTTTTGCACGGTTGTCTTATCGAGACTTGTTCGTGGGAGTCTATAGCACTGTCAATTTCTGTTGGCAATTTTTCACTGCATGGTGTGGTCGACTTAAAATGTATAGCAATAGATTGACTTTGTATTATCGGTCAAACTACATTGACTTTTCCGGTGGTCAGTTTTTGTGAATTTGATTGGGACATTCACTGAAAATCTATGGCCTAAAGGCTAGAGTTCAATTTAGTAATTTTTGGAATTCGCCCAATTTCATCGTCAAGTTCACCTGGCCTGGTAGCTATTGCGCGAGGGGTTAGCTGGCGCTTACGTTGAATGTGGGGGATTTTCTCTCATTTGATTGAAATTCTTGCTAGCCATGGCATAGAACATTCAAATTGATGTTTCGATAGATTTACTAATATATTGGTACCTAGACTTGGTTGCAATTTATCCTCAAAGCTTGGCTACTAACTTCGTGGCTTTTCGTGAGGTGTTACATGTAGCTGAATGCTACCTGTGAGTTTACATAGTGAATACATAAATTGCTGGTGTTTATTCTGATTTGGTGAGTTGCACTGTAAAAACTGAATTGACCTCATATTCTGTGGTGGTCAATATACTCTGTAAACCTTGATGGTGTACTCAATGGTGACTTACACTGTAAAAAGGGTGAGTGATCAGTGTTGCTGAAATACACTCGGTATTTTGAGAATAATAAATTTTGAGTTTAAATAAACAGTCAATATTTTGGTGGTGGGGTGTTAACAAACTTATACCATATTTAATCAGATTTTGATCTGGTGAATGTGGTTGATTGTTTGGTGTTTATTACAACACAAACTCTGATTGTATTTTGAGATTTGAGTGTTGACATATAAACACTGCACTCAATTTGATTGTGGTCTGGTGGTGTTAAGTGGAACCATCTGATTTTGATTGAGAGTTTAGTGTTTATTCAAACACACATTCTTGGGTTTACTTTGAAAAAAAATTAAAAAATCGAATTTTTTTTTTGAGTGTTGACATATCGACGCTACACTCAATTACATAGTGGTCTGGTGGGGTCAAGTGACACCATCTGATTTTGGTCGAGTGATTCGTGTTTATTAACACACACTCTTACATTTAGTGAAAAAAAAAATAATTATTGGTGTTGGCATCAACACTGCTCCCGATTTTGGAAGAGCATTTATTAAATATGCAACCATAACTTAGTTGGAAATGCCAACTTGGTGAATTTTGATTTGGGGGGAGGGGGAATAGATTTTGATTTCCGATAAATCCGTCTCATTTGGTATTGATTGACACCATTTGATGATTGTTTGGTATTCAACACACATGCTATTGAGCCATTACACTAACTGGGCTACTAGCGACAGCAATTATTTTGTATTTTATCTGGCTTGGTTTGTTTCTAGTTTTTTGACTTCGCCAAAATTCACTGGCGAAAATTCACAGGAAAGTTGCAACAACGCGTTGACTGCGGTAACACGTGATGCACTTGTTTTGAAGGGTCTTGTTCTTTTTCATTTTTCCTTATGGGTTTGAGTGGAATAAGCACACTAGAACACATTGACTGCGGTAACGCGTGTGCATTCAGCCCCTGAGTGTTTCATTCTTTCATTTGTTTCAGTGAGTTCCTGGAGTGGAAACTCACTGAGTGTGAGAAGTCGACACTATTTATTTCTGCCTCATATACAGAAAACGGAATTTATTGTTCAAGTTGGTTAACAAGTAAATTTTGAGCTGCGTATTTTGCTTTTCCTGCAGCTTGGTTGCAATTTATTGTAGCTAGATTTGTACCATTGGAGGCGAGTCTGGTTAATAGTACTTTGACAAATCAAGTAAGGCAGGTAAATTTATTTCATGGCAGCCATTTTGGAAGTGAGTATTGCGGTTTATTGAATATTTTCATTTGCATTTCTGTGGAGTATCGCAATTTACACCATGACAGAACTGGTACCAGTAGATGTATCGACGGCACATATTGAACCAGGAGAATTCGTTGATGGAGAATTCTCTTATTAGTGGAGTAGATGTTTCCATTTGTCCTGAGTATGTTTCAGAATTAATTGAAAAACATGTAGGGGAATTGCGAACTGAGATGGAAAATCACATACAAAATTTGAGGGGGGAAAGGGAATCTGTTGTTCAGAGTCTCTCTCAGGGCTTGCGAGAATGTGCTAACAGGCTCGGTCAGCTGGTATCTATCGAGGGTGAATGTGTTACCAAAATCGGTGAGCTAGTATCTAGCCAGAAGAAGCTCTCTGGGACGTTGACACAATGTGTTGATAAAGTTTGTAAATTGGAGAACTGGGTGGGAACGGAATTGACAGTGATGGAGACTAGATTAGGGGCAGGGGTAACCAGCATGAGTGAACAACTGGGACTGATAATGACAATGATGCAAGGCCAGGGGGACTAGTCCAATGGTTAGAGGGGTGGGGGCTGATGCTAGTTCAGTGCAGACTGGTGGCAGTGCTGTTAGGCTGTCAACGGGTAACGTTGAGCAGGAAAGTTTGTCTACGGTCAATGTTGTGCACACGCCGGGGTTGCGGGGTAGGGAATGCAATGCTGGTGAGGGTGTCCAGCATGCACCTTATACGCATACAGGGGTGGTGAAGGCTTGCAAGGGGTCAGGGCATCATCAGAGGGTGGAGCACGCTTCTGTGCCCATCTCTGACCCTTTCGTCCTTTCACATAGTAAGGTTGGGGAGGAGCATAAAGGTAGCCATTCCTCTCCATCCATTGATCATTCTAGCATTGCTCATGGTCAGGAGGACAAGGGAGATAATTTACTAGGGTCAAATGTTTCGCAGCCTATCCGGCAACATAAACCGAGTTTGAGATCGCGTCGACTTCTTCGTGGTCCTCCACCAGTACGCTGCCGTAGCCGTAGCCCTTTAACATCACGTGGCCGTAGCCCCTCGGCATCACCTTTTACACGTAGTAGCAGCCGTCCAGTGTCGAAACATTAGTTTTTTCCGGCGATGCCAAAGGTTGGTCGCCGTTTAAAATTAAATTTGAATTAGAAGCTCAAGATCGAAAGTGGAGCAAGGCAAAATCTCTAAAGCGTTTGACTGAGTACATGCATGGCAAGGCCATCGAGTATTACTCTTTCTCACCGAAAGCAGTTTGTAATTCGTTTGATGAGCTGTGTGGAGCCTTAGACAAACGGTATGGCGATCTTGAGCCTCCTCAAGCAATCCGACATCGATTGCAGGTGGAGGAGCGAGGGGCCGATGACACTTTGGCTGATTTTGCTTATAGGTGTGTTCATTTAGCTGTGAAAGGGTATCCGGGGGCTCCACGTGAGTTAGTCGAATCGATAGTCGTGGAGCAATTTATCAAAGGTTGTCATGAACCACAGGCTGTAGTTTTGTTTGCTATGGAGAAAGACCCCAAAACTGTTCAGGAGGCGTTGACATGTGTGAACGTCTCACTGTATAATCATCAAGCTTTGAATGTAGCAGGGGTCCGTCTAGTTTCCACGGAAATCGAGTCTGTGGGAGGGGATTTTTTACCTTAGGGTCGGGTTGAGTGTCCAGTGAGACATGTTACTTCTCCCAAGCTACCGGTAGCCTGTGAAGCCCCTATTAACAGAGTTACCTGTTACTCGTGTGGACAAAATGGACATAAGAGCTTCCGATATCCCCAAGTACGGTGCCATCTTTGTCGCCAATTAGGGCACATAAGTCGAAGTTGCCCGGTTCGCACTAATCTTGATGGGTTGGTTACCACGGGAGGACCTGCCCCAGTGGGAGGGCGCAATGGTAGTTCCGGTCAGGGTCGGGTCAGTTCCAGTGAGTGCTATAGTGAACACTGCTTCTCAGGTTACAGTCATGAGTCCGGACTTATTTGAAAAGTTAGGGCTGACAGGGCTGTCATCCACTCCCATTAAGCTAACTGGTGCATTTCAGGGTACTTCCAGTATGGGAATGCTAGTTCGACAGGTTCCCCTTTCTGTTGCAGGGTTTAATTACTTTGGAGACATGATTGTAGCTCCGATGGTTCAGGATTTGTTACTGGGTTCGAACTTCCTGTCTGCTTACGACTGTGTTGTTGATTTTAGGAAGAAGGCCCTGGTCATTGGGAACATGGGGGTTCCTGCAGTGAAATGCTAATGCATGCTGACCGGTTTGGGCAGTGCCTTCGTTTAGTTCTTTAGCATTGGTAATGTTAGGGGGCAATGCAGATTGACAGTGCCATCTAGCACACTGTTTTCAGTTGGTTTTTGATGTTGGTGATGTCTTTCTATTTTGATGTAGGTGGTGTGGCCTTTTGGTTTGATGTTGTGTAGGTTGTTTTTTGGTTTTTGGGGGGAAAGATGAAAAAAATAATAAAATGTCTGACAAGAAATCTGTGATATGTGTGGATGTTGAATAGTGATGTGGGGTGCTGGATAATGGTGTGTTGGTTGATTTGTGATGTGTGGGCCTATATTTTAGAATGATTATTTTTGGTAGATTGAGTGTTCAGTAGAGTGTGGTGTGTGTACCTATTTTAGAACAGTTTGGTGTGTTGGGAGAACATGTGATGTATGTTGGAAAAATGTGCAGTGTGTGTGGCGTGATGGTGTGATGGAGATATGTTCAACTTTTTAGGGGGTTAGGAGAAAGGCTTGATTGAGAGTGGAGTGGGTGGGGTTGTGGAATGGTGGGTTGGGTTAAACTTTATCTGGGTTCAGCCCTCACGGTTGGCACATCATTCGGCAATGGTTAAATGGTGTTAAATGTAAGTTACTTGGTTGCTACATGAGTTTTTGCCGAGGAGGTGTGCGAATTGTGAGGGATGATTTAACAAGTGGAGAGAATGACGGGGCAATCTATGTTGGAGACAGAGGGCCAGACGAGTTTGTGGTCACAACTCTGCTTGTGTCTTCTCTATGGAAGCCCCAGTGAGATATGTGCCGGTGTTTAAATTTAATGAATCAGGGTCTGAAATAAAAGTCAGACATCGGACAAGCCTTGACCTTGTTTGGTTAAATGCTCGCTGTGAAGCATTATGTCTGATCAAATTCGGGATCATTTTGGATATGTTTATTTAGACCCTGACTAATTGATCATTGGCAATGCGGTAACATTAGCAACGCAGTGCACTTCAGCTCAATGGATTCCGATGTTCCTTCTGGTCCTGCAGCTTCACTCACATGTTGAGTTGACGTGTTAGTGGCACCTTGTGCACGCGTGTTTCATATGCGTTGATTCTTCATGTGTGTGTCTCTGTTGATGCATACAGAGGATACTGGTTTCCTGAAGCCTTGAGCTATATGAGTAGTCCCACAATGTATGGAGGACTGACAGGCAGTTACTGTTTTAGTCAGACCATTCTTGATGGGATATCTGATATAGCCAGTCCCTCTAGTTAGGGGAGTCTGGCAGTTATTTCTTGGTCAGCCTGATTATAGCCAGTCTTTCAATTTAACAGGGACTGATAGGTTTTCAAACTGAGCAAGCTCTCAACGAATGCTGACAGTCTGATAATTATTGTCGTTAGTCAAAACTTGATAGACTGTCTGATATAGTCGGTCCCTCAATTTAAGAGAGTCTGGCCATTATTTCAGTAGTCAGTCTGTTTCTTGACAGGCTGTATAGTGTAGCCAGTCTCTCAGTTTAAGAGGGGCTGACAGATTATAAAATATCAGATGCATTTTGTTAAACTTATTCTCGGGCTGTCTGATATAGCCAGTCCCTCAATTCAGGAGAGTCTGGCAAGCATTTCCTTAGTCACTCTGTTTCTTGACAGGCTGTATAGTGTAGCCAGTCTCTCCGTTTAAGAGGGCCTGACAGATTATAAAATATCAGATGCATTTTGTTAAACTTATTCTCGGACTGTCTGATATAGCCAGTCCCTCAATTCAGGAGAGTCTGGCAAGCATTTCCTTAGTCAATCTGTTTCTTGACAGGCTGTATAGGATAGCCAGTCTCTCAATTTAAGAGGGGCTGACAGATTATAAATTGAGTGAGCCCTTAATTTATGAGGGGAAGGGGAGGTTGGGGAGAAAGGTAGATTCCAGAATGAGTCGGACTGGTACCAAAAGTGGGTCAGTTCACTCCAGCTCTTTTGGATCTCCTTTGGGAAATTAGAGGTCTGCTGAAAAATCGACCTGAGGGTTGGGGTTAGAGATCAGCTTCCATGATCTGGGGTTATGTATTTTATTGTCGGACTAATTTTATGTAGATTGTTCTTAGCTTATGTTCGGTTTTTAGCCCAGTTCAAAGTAGAGAAAGCTTTAGGTACAGTTCCGTACTTTTATGGTATGTTTTTATCATTGGGAATACTTTGCTGGAGTTTTAGACTCTGTCAGTCGCTGGTATGCCCTTCCCCAAAAAAGAAAAAGGAAAAGGGTGTAGTGAGAAAAGGTTTTCTCACTGTCTTGTCAGTTTAGATAAATATACTATTAAAGAATAGTGTCAGATTGATGCAGGGGAGTGCTTTATTATAGAGTTATCTCCCCTTGGTAGAGGGCGCTGATTGCCCTCTAGCCAATGAGAGTAACTCGCGGGCTTTGTAAAGCAGCCAGAGAAGAGACACACCTTTGACAGACAAGACGTGACAGACGACTTCTCTCCAGGTTTTAACCGGCAGGTAAGCCTGTCCCCTATACTGGCTAAACCTCTGTAGGTGTAATTACTACTCTACTATGACTTTGAAAGTTCCGTCCTCTGGTTGACGTATTATTTAACTTCACATAGCCTGCTGTAAAAGTTCGCGTTGTGGCATTATGTGAGACCCATCATCAGGCCACTATTTCTTTATTGATTTGTGTCATTGTAAATTAAGCCTAGATCGACTTTCTGTACACATTAATCCGATCCTCTTGTACTGTTTGGAGTTTTTAGTAACTCGCAGTCCAATCACACACATTTTGCTGCAGATGTTACAGATGGATAACTTGATCATGTACGATCATCGATTTGGTCTCTCAGCCAAAATAAAATAGAAGTAATGAAATTTATGCGATGAATTAATCATAGGAGAAATAATATTAAACCACGAGCGGGTGATACAATCTTGTCGGTTTACGATATGAAAGTAGTTGGATCACTCCACGGCACGTCTGCGAACTATGGCTCGAGAAAACACCTGTTACACGACCAATTTCAAGATGACTGCTACCATGATAACTGATGTGCAGCGTCGCCGGAAATAAGATATCAAATGGCGCGTTGTTCATACAATCCTGGGTAAAGCGATATCAGCTCCAAAGATCTTGCGCTCTTCGAAAGTACTTTGGTATCAGTGTGAGGATACTTATCACAACATTTGAGAAACTTTGGATGGAGGCGCTTCCGGGATATTTAATGAGTACGGGTAGTTAGTAATGTCGAAAGTGTCATCAGATTGGGATGCCAAACATCTGGCAGCAGCAATCTGTAATAAGCTTGTCATGGATCAATGGTCACATACATATTTAATAGTGAAACACGTACGTCTTACAGA
The DNA here is from genome assembly GCA_036873755.1 of Hanleya hanleyi. Taxonomy (NCBI): domain Eukaryota; kingdom Metazoa; phylum Mollusca; class Polyplacophora; order Lepidopleurida; family Hanleyidae; genus Hanleya; species Hanleya hanleyi. The sequence goes on from JAVTVY010053388.1 coordinate 20,089, forward strand.
ATGTTTAAACATGTTTTTCGTTTTGAGCGTTACTTAACTTCTCTTCACATCTATCCTTCGAATATCATTTATTAAATTTCGTTGTAACAATACCATTTTGCATGTAGTAACGTGAGACTTTGTCCATTTTGTGACTCAAAGGATCTTTGTTCAGATTTCCACTATCTTTTCACATGTGGTATGTTTGACAGGGATCGAAATATGCTATTTCATCCTATTTCTACAGAAGACCAAAATACACTTGATCTCTTTAACATGACTAGTTGGACGGAAAAGCAAGCATATTACTTCACAGCTGGACAGCCTCCCCGGCACCTCACATTCAGACTAGAATACGAAGGTTTCTAAGACGTAGCCTTGGTTTCTCAGCCAGCTTCTATTTGGGCTTTTTATATGGAAACTATGAAATAACCATGCAGCCCCTAGCACCGTCTTAAGCGGAATTAGATACGCTATCTCTGAAGCTGTAATGACGGATCAGCTCAAATAATTAACTCATCTGATGTTAATGGATGAGCATCGAACGCCTGAACATGGGATAAATATTGTAAATGCAAGAATACAAAAAACTAACCTGCAATGCCTGACGTCATGCGGTACATTACCCACAAAGACAATAAACCTACATATATTTGTGAAGTGATTAACAGTCCACAAGCAGAATCCTACCACATAAAGATAATGGTGAGGTATGTGGGAAACATTGACGGCGTCTGGCGACTTAAAAGCAAGCAAATGACTTCACGGGAAAGCCCCACTCGTCACCTCACATTCAGATCAGAAAACGTAGCCTCGGTATGTACGCCGCGTTTTTTTATGCAGGTGTTCCTGTGGAAACTGAAGTAAGCACACGGCCCCTACACTGTAAAAATTGGCAACATGTTTAACGTCTCAAAATGAAACATGATTTTGTCCCAACTTTTGGGACATGTGAGTACGTACATATTTCCTTTGGAAACGGCTTTATGTTTCATTTTGAAACACGTGTCATCCTCGTATGTGTTAATGATGTCTCAATATGGACATGTCGTCGTTAAACATGTGTCCTTTTGAAACATGTGACATCCTGCAGAGTGAAACATGTGTTGTATGTACATCTCTCAATCTGAAACATGTTACGGCCGACTACATGTTCTAAAATGAAACGTCTAAGCCCAAACATGACTTTGTCCCAACTTTTGGGACATGTCGCAACCGAAACGTGTCCGAACATGTCTCAAACTTGGAAGTGATTCAAAATAGTCTATCTTCCATTACATGTTTCATCAAATCGCCAGATCGCCTGTGAAAGAAACAGAAATACACGAATCGTTTATTAAATTCAGCTTGCATCAGTTTTTATTCACTTATCTTCGATGGAAGTCCAACTCGGGTGTAAACCAACAATAACGATAGGTTGCAGACAGGAACATATACAATAGACAAGCTTGCTCCTCGGGTTAACAATGAATGTGATCATTCCAGACAGATATATGTTCGGTACAATAATTCTTGATGTGAACCCATTTATCATGGCGTGCAAATTGTTCATGACAATAATGTGCTCATGTTTTGGTGAACTAGATCTCAGATTTACACCAAATGGTACATTTACATTCAGATATTAACCAAAATAATAATTTACTCAAGTTGCCACATCGGTCTGTTGACATGACATAGCCTAATCCAGCACACAGGAAGCAGCTCTCAACAGGGGTACCATATTGCATACAGATATTGACCATACTTGCTGACTTAGATACATGAATGTCTGTAACTTGAGAATGATTCTATCATTTATTCATCTGCTCGCGGTAAATATCTCCGAGTGAGAGTCGTTGAAATTCCATTCCCTTTCGGGAAATGGAATACGGATCGCAGATGATTATTAAGATAACGGAGTCCTGGACTCGTCTCGAGTTGTCGCAACAGTGGCCACAGTCAGGAAGGAAGGAGAAAAATTGTTTTACACACCAACAATATTCAATATTTTCATAAAGATAAAAAATAATATCCCCTCTCTCATCTTCGCATATCCAAGTCGAACACCACACGTGTTGCCTTGGCTGAACATATAATAAACACAACATCTGATCAGTTTGATGATGTCATAGCTCTACAAATATTCCGTGATCCATATTAGGAGGAGTGCATATTTGGTGTCATTTATGTCATACAATGGCCGAATCCCGCGCAAGGTTTTAATCGTATATAGAGCAATCGTATTGTCCAGAAAATACTGGATGTAGCTCTGGTCACACAAAGAACACAGTTGTTGTTTCTTCCAACGCGAGCCCTCAATGATGCCCCATCAATGTCACTCTTTTTTTATAGCGACACTGCTGTGTATTTTTTTGGTATGAATCATTGGCAAATTTAAAGTGGCGATCATGTGGGGTACCAGAAAAGTGGTGTTTTACCTTTTTCTTCGAGATTTTTTTTTTTTTTTTTGTGTGGATAAAAGAGTGCATGAGCGATTTTATTTCACATCAGATAATTCTTCCCTAATGTACTATGTAGTTTACTTCGGAGAACCTGGCACAAATAAACAAAATGGAAAATCTGACCGAAAAATCGACCAAAAAGTCATATTTAGAATATGACGTAACTGCGAAGTGTTCAAGGATTGAATTTTTTGGATTTTTGCACTTTCTACCAGAGCGGACCCCAAGATATATTTTGGGGGCTTTTAGAATCAAGGAGTGAAAAAATATTTAGTGGGGAGGAGGCGTCTCTTCCCAGGCCTTGGCAGGCCTCAAACAGTCAAATACCCTAGGCCTGGAAGAGTTATATTACGATGCAAGTAATTCAGTTAAATTGGTCGGTCTGTTTATTCCCAATACCGACAGATATATTCACGATCGCTAAAGACCAGAAATAAATTTTTGGAAGCCAGTGCTTCCATGCACCAGACAACATTATCCGTCTTTTATACTGTGTTCCTTGAGACATGTTGCTTTTGCGACTCGGTTGTACGTGTTTCGGCTTTGATGTTTCAAACAGCTATTCGGGTCATTATAGTGAAACGGCAACGCGATTGAAACATGTCACAACCCTCAACTAGCTGTATTCTCACGTCTTTGAGCCATGTTTTCATGGGAAAACAGGGTGAAACATGCAGCATTATGAAGCGTCTCACATGATACTCATCTCAAAATGAAACGTTAAACATGTAACCACCGCGGTGGAAAGTATTTCAACCGCGGTGGAAAGTATTTCAACCGCGGTGAAAAGTATTTCAACAACGTTGGAAAGTATTTGAAATAGTTTGAAATAGTTTCCGCCGTGGTTGAAATACTGTTCACCGCGGTTGAAGTAGTTTCCACCGCGGTTGAAATACTTTTCACCGCGGCTGAAATAGTTTTCACCGCGGCTGAAATATATAGTTTACACCGCGGTTGAAATAGTTTCCACCGCGGTTGAAATACTTTTCCCCGCGGTTGAAATACTTTCCACCGCGGTTGAAATAGTTTCCACCGCGGTTGAAATAGTTTCAACCGCGGTTCAAATAATTTTCACCGCGGTTGAAATAGTTACCACCGCGGTTAAAATAGTTTCCACCGCGGTTGAAAAACTTTTCACCGCGGTTGAAATACTTTCCACCGCGGTTGAAATAGTTTCAACCGCGGTTGAAATACTTTTCACCGCGGTTGAAATATTTTCCACCGCGGTCGAAATACTTTTCACCGCGGTTGAAATACTTTTCACCGCGGTTGAAATAGTTTCCACTGTGGTTGAAATACTTTCCACCGCGGTTGAAATAGTTTCCACCGCGGTTGAAAAAGTTTCAACCGCGGTTGAAATAGTCTCCGCCGCGGTTGAAATACTTTTTACCGCGGTTGAAAAACTTTCCACCGCGGTTGAAATACTTTCCACCTCGGTTGAAATACTTTTCACCGCGGTTGAAATACTTTCCACTGGGTTTGAAATTATTTCAACCGCGGTTGAAATAGTTTCAACCGCGATTGAAATACTTTTCACCGCGGTTGAAATACTTTCCACCGCGGCTGAAATAGTTTCAACCGCGTTTGAAATAGTTTCCACCGCGGTTGAAATACTTTCCACCGCGGTTGAAATACTTTCCACCGCGGTTGTAATAGTTTCAACCGCGGTTGAAATACTATTCACCGCGGTTGAAATACTTTCCACGGCGTTGAAAAACTTTCACGGTTGAAATGCTTTCCACCGCGGTTGAAATAGTTTCAACCGCGGTTGAAGCTATTTTTCACCGCGGTTGAAATATTTTCCACAGCGGTTTTGAAATCTTTTCGCCGCGGTTGAAATACTTTTCACCGCGGTTGAAATAGTTTCCACTGTGGTTGAAATACTTTCCACCGCGGTTGAAATAGTTTCCATCGCAGTTTTCTGCGCTAGTTCGTGTTGCACTCCGCACTGCTCAGGCCCTGTACTCAATGCCGCTGTACATGTGCTTGTGCACACTATTGTGCAACTGACCGTTAACATATCATTAACTTTAACCATCAAAACACCATTAAAATACCATTAACTTTGGCTATCAAAATGTCATTATTTGCATCCATTTTAAGGGGATGAAGCCCCATTAAGTTTCAACCACACCCATTAAATTCCACAAGCTATTCCAAACAGTTAATAGCCGTAATTAATTTTATTTTAAAGGTTTATATTTAATGGTATTTCTACCATTAAAAATGTTAATGGGTCAATTCACCATTAAACATCCAATTAAAATACCATTATTTGCATCCAAAATAAGGGTGCCATTAATAAATGTTAATGGGGTAGACAAATATCATGGGTTTTTAATGGCATGATGTTTAATGGCCCGTAATAAATTACTGATTTAATGATTTGGTATGAATCATTGGCAAATTTAAATTGGCGATCATGTGGGGTACCAGAAAAGTGATATTTTACCGTTTTCTTCGAGATTTTAATGGCATGATGTTTAATGGCCCGTAATAAATTACTGATTTAATGCCAATTTAATGGCATAAATCATGTATCAATTTTTCTGATGCTAATTATTGTAAGAATGTAGTAATTATTTAGTCCTGTAACTAACCAAGAGATGGTTTTAGTCCAACGGCTCTGTGGCTAAACCAAAATTCACGACAGCATTTTTCCAGTGGGAGTTCAATATCTGGAACAGCCTTGATTGCCCACACCTTGATAGTCTCACGAATGGCCACCTAGCATAAAGAGGGAGTTACTAAAGAATTGTTCCATGAGTATTAATTAACCTGATTAGCTAAAAACACTACGGTATAACTTACTATCTGAAAATTTAGCTAATTATTATGCACAGAACGACGAATCTTTAGCATCCCCTGTAGGCCTATGTGACATGCTGAATGGCACGATGCCAAGTTTGGCCACAATTTTATGAATCACTTTTGAAGAAACCGCCATTTCAGGATGTATGCAATCAACGCTGCACATAATCGTTGGCTTCCAGGTGTATCAACAATTATCTCCCGATCTGGATTGCAAGAACATTCCGGTCTGCGGGATTCGGACAAAGGATTATCCGGGATATCCCATACTCAGGAATGCCAAAATATCACACATATATCCAGGATATCGGATATCCAGCATAATCATCATATAAATTCTGCGCTATATTTACAGATGGTTATCCTGGAAGTGAATTATCCAAAATGATATAGGAGGCTAGTGGAACTTGTATTATAGTGTAATTTAAAACAAAGAGAGAAATCAAAGTATAATTGTGAAACATGTGTTCGATCAATAAATCGATTAAGAGTAAGGGAATACATTTTTCAGTTTTTACTTTTCAATAATGAATGCCACAAACCACTGAGAATCGTAGAAATCTTTCTATATAAATGCCGTGGCAAACAATATTTCTTGTATACAGATGCAGCCCCAGGGCAGTTCGTCATGTAAGGATCTTCAAACCAGGAACACCGTGTGTAATGCAGCTTGTCAGGTAGATTTTTCAGGTTCAACAAAGGTTCCTTACATGTAGTCACCTATTGTGTTTTCCGTACATGACGAATACGCCGGTAAATTGTCCAGATCAAGTTGGGCTCTTCGGCGTTTTGCGGGTAGGATACATTTAGATTTTCGTTACCAGGCGATCAACACATTGAGAATATAAATATTCCACGTAAGTAGACTGCTTACTCCCAACACCAATTCCCAAATTTCCGACATCAGACGATCAACGCAATGAGGGTATGCGTCGTTCGAATATCAAAAAATAAAATCCGTTTATCCCATTTTATGTTGATAAACTGAGAATTGGGATATCATGCACATTCAGTCAGATGTGAGGGGGAGAGATGAACTCGAACTATATTTCTTTTATTAATAATATCTTTATTTAAAAAGGTACTCACACTCTCTGTATTAAATTATGGATGCGTTCACATTGAGACAAATATCTATGGACTAATTTTTTCATAGTATATACTTGGAATATGCCACAACAGTTCTAGTTAAGAGACCGCATTGAAGTCTATGAAATTGTGAATTATATATTTCTGAAATTTTGCGCTATTGCCACGTAATTCCAGTCCGCGCCACCACCCCCTGTCCCTCCCCACTCCGCCCATCTTCATTACACCAAGCCAATTTCTACGTTCCCACTTCGAACTTCCTTTGATATCTGACCATCTTCAATGTTCAAAGAGTAAGTATTTCCGCACAACAACAACAAAAACATAATCCTGAAATAAATAAGACAATACCTTCGTTCTTAAATTCAACATAGTTCATCTTTATCAAACAAATATAAAAAATCTATATGGTTATAACCCGTAACATTAATTCATTTCAAGGCAAACATCCTTTAGGTCGGTGATCAACTGGATTTCCAAGTCGGATGCGTCAGTAGTGTAGCGGTCAATATGGCAAAATATTCACCAAAGTTCATGTATATTAATGAGCTTACAAATACGTATGGATGACGTCTCTTCGATAATGAGCTATTTATATATTATTTTACTTCTGGTAAAACAAGGAATAAAATATTTGTAGATGGAAGTTCACACAAATGATTCACAAGGAATGTCTCTGAAAATATTCAAAGAAACAAACATATACGCTTAGTATTTTTATTATCATGCTTGAGATATATTCACATTATTTGTTTATGTTCATAATTTTGGAGATTGTTCCCATATTATTGTTCCCATACGAGGAATACATGTGTTGAGCTTCAAACTCGCAGAATATTTTCAAAATTACGGAAATTTGAGTTCAGTCTGTTATAATGTTGAATTACAAAGCGTACAAAAATATCTGAATGAACATTTATAATGGGACAGTTAAAATACACATAATTGAATGGTACATTGAAAATACTT
>JAVTVY010053389.1:0-26075 GCA_036873755.1 Hanleya hanleyi
AATCGTGGAATTGAAATACATAATACAAAATTCAAATTGACTTGACACTTATGAGTTACCATCTCCCCGATTTTGGTGAAACATGCACATTGGAACTCAAAGTATACATACTTTAAGCTTGAATCAAGCATTGGAAATTAAGTGCATACACAGTTTGAATGAAAGCTCGTGTGAAACACGGGCGAAGAGCATTTCCCCAGATAATTTTGTAACATAATTTGGTACTCACAGGGCTTTAGATCTCCCCAATTTGGGCACACGCCCTATTAAGGGTGGCATTTTTTTTTAGGATGGGACATAGGGCGGGGAACATACCCCTGGAGGATGAGCAATCAGAAATAATTCCTGGTAGAAGTGCCTCTGAGAAGAGATTTCTTCACCAATGGGCGAAAACCAGTTTGAGGCAACACGAACTTTATTTTGCAATTCATGGGCCCACCGACATTAAAAAATCGAATAAGAATAAAATTTCAAATTGCCACTTTTATATTTCCTACGAAAGTATGAACATAAAGCTTTTAACCCCTTTTCTTCCCTGATTGTATGAAATAGGCTGTTGTATTCAATCTGCAAGTCAGCGAATTGTTGTTGCAAAATGCTGCTAATACTACTTCGGCAAAAACGACATTCAATGATAATTTGGAACCTTCACTGGCTGTGTGATCCATCACTCTGTCATGGTACCCATATTTCGACAGTGATACAGTATGTCAGAGCTAGGAAATGGAGGATGTTTCAACAGCTCAGCCGATACAGCATGGTTTAATTTACTGTTGAAGCATGAGGCTGTTGGAACACATGCAAAATTCGCTAGATTGTTCTGGAAGACAACCATAGCCTCAACAAAATGATGACAATGTTAGATTTAAAATGTATGTTGGCTGACTTAACATACAGTTTTTGACCTTGAGAAAATAGGTCAACGTCAGTCATACTCATAGACTTCAGATCCATCATCAATTGCACTGGTATCAATTTAGAATGTCTACCTATATTTCATGTTATATCATAATATACAGTATACAACCTTGAGAGAATAGGTTCAGTCAACTGGGATAAGCTTCTAGCCAGTTAAAAATTGCACCAGTATTATGAATTTGGAGAGCCTATCTTCACTCCTTTAAAAATTATTGCTAATGCTAAATTTGACCTTGATAAAACAGGTGAAGGTCAGTCCTTTTCATTAGGCTTCTGATCCATCACCAGCTGCATATGTGGTATGACAAGTAGGATGAGCAGACAGAGAGACAACTAGACAGACAGATGACACGGACAATTCAGTTCATTTTGGAGCATCATTACATATCACCTTCAAAGTCTAAATATTCTGTCAAAATGCCCCAGAATACACCAAGAAAAGCAACTCCGAGTAGGGATGACAATTTCATCCTGTATATTTCGCTAAATCATATTTTTAATAAATGTATTGTTATTTAGAATGATGTGCATTGCCAATGATGTGCAGCCTCAAATGATGTGCCACCCTGAAGGGCTCGATTTTTTGCGAAGCTGCATGTTCTTGTGATTCTCCCAGATTTAGACTTCTTGAGTTGCTATTAATTATAGCATCTTCAGCAGTGAACAAAGTTGAGAAAATAGGTCAACGTCAGACATATTCATAGACTTCAGATCCATCATCAATTGCACTGGTATCAATTTAGAATGTCTACCTATATTTCATGTTATATCATAATATACAGTATACAACCTTGAGAGAATAGATTCCGTCAACTGGGATAGGCTTCTAGCCAGTCACAAATTGCACCAGTATTATGAATTTGGAGAGCCTATCTTCACTCCTTTAACAATTATTGCTAATGCTAAATTTGACCTTGATAAAACAGGTGAAGGTCAGTCATATTCATTAGGCATCTGGTCCATCACCAGCTGCATATGTGGCATGACAAGAAAGATGAGCAGATAGAGAGACACACAGACAGATGACTCGGACAATTCAGTTCATTTTGGGGCATTATTACAAATCACCTTCAAAGTCTAAATATTCTATCAAAATGCACCAGAATACACAAAGAAAAGCAACTCCGAGTAGGGATGACAATTTCATTCTGTATATTTCGCTAAATCATATTTTTTAATAAATGTATTGTTATTTTGAATGATGTGCATTGTCAATGATGTGCAGCCTCAAATGATGTGCCACCCTGAAGGGCTCGATCTTTTTGCGAAGCTGCATGTTCTTGTGATTCTCCCAGATTTAGATTTTTTGAGTTGCTATTAATTATAGCATCTCCAGCAGTGAACAAAGTTACAAACAGCTCCATACTCATACAAGGCATAATGTGATCTTATAGCCAATACACATTTATGAATAGGTAAGGCAGTAAATTATGTCAGTCAGGTTGGACGGATATTAAAATGCCGTCATTTTCAGAAATTGTTAAATGTTAAGCGATAACCTGACAGTGATACACGAATGGTGTGATTCAGGTGATACAATACACACTCTAATTGAGGAAACAATACCTTATCTGCTTATTTGGCAAGAACTAATGACATTGTACATGAATGAATAACGTATGGTGATATAGTGGGTATGTACCTACATTGAATATTATGAAGCTTGGATAAGGACTGTCATTTTAAGATAATACAGGTATAATTTTCTTGGCAATCCACATCAGAATTGATGGAAACCTACAAGAGTAACAACATTTGTAGGTTTCCATCAATTCTGATGTGGATTGCCAAGAAAATTATACCTATATTATCTTAAAATGACAGTCCTTATCCAAACTTCATGACATCTAGAAATATTCAATGTAGGTACATACCCACTATATCACCATACTTTATTCATTTGTGTACAGTTTACTTGGTTTTTGCCAAATAAGCAGATTATGTATTGTTTTCATCAATCAGAGTGTGTATTGTATCACCTGAATCACACCATTTGTAGATCGCTGTCACATTATCGCTTAACATATAACAATTTCTGGAAATGACAGCATTTTAATATTTGTCCAACCTGACTGACATAATTTACTGCCTTACCTATTCATGAATGTGTATTGGCTAAGATCACATTATGCCTTGTATATATACTGTGCGTATGGAGCTGTTTGTAACTTTGTTCACTGCTGAAGATGCTATAACTAATAGCGAAATATACAGAATGAATGGTCATCCCTACTCAGAGTTGCTTTTCTTCTCTATTATTGGAAAATCATCAGTTCTAATGGATTACTTCAATTAGATATACAGGTAGAAAATCTTACTTTTTCAGTTTAAAAAATAATTATCAACAGTTGTACCTACGCTGTCAAAATGCAACGTTCGGTATATGCAATTTTAATCTAGAGTTTCAAATAAATTCTGGGGCCCTCCACATATAACTGAGTGATAATTTGTTATTTTATTCAAACTAAAGTCATGAGAATTTCATATATTTAAAAAAATGACCATTTGGCTTACAAGGGATGTGAATTATAACACTGGGAATGTTACACATGTTCACTAAAACAGAATTACATTTCCCTGATTAAGAAGAAAATTTTCATTTTTGTGAAAACAAAATCTTATTTTGAGATGCAAAAATGCGTCTTCATGATTCGCCAACACCACCAAAATCTTGTCAGTCCTTTGCCTATCTTGCAAGATCATTATACCCAAATTTCATGGAAATCAAACGACGCGTTGTTCAGAAGATATAATGTTACACATGTTTACCTGCATTCATGTCTATAGAACCACCTAGCGAAGACCAAATGCCACAAATAACAAGCAGATGAAATATAAAGCCATAGGGAGATGGCACAAAAGAGTTCACTTTAATCATGATAATGGTTATGGAGGTTTTGACATTATGTCAGAAAATTGAGATTTTTCATTCAACTGGCAATTTGGTCCGCACCGAAAGGGAATTATCAACCTAGGCAACCTAGAATAGTTTTTAAATATTTCTTCAAGCGAATTGGTAAATTTTCATTTCACAAAAAACTTTTTTTCGAGACGCAAAAAACTTGCCTTTATCATTATGTCAGCTACGCCAAAACCTTTTCAGCACATTGACCATCCTTCAAGACCATTGTAATAAAAGTTCAAAGAAATCAGACACGCCGTTCACACGAAATCGTCACAGAAAGGAGATAGCACACAATGTCTGAGCCAAAAATATTTAACGGTTTCAGAGATATTCACGTTTAAAGTCGCGGCGGCGGCGGATCCGGCGGAACCGTTTCTTATGAAAACATAAGAGCATCCACTTTGTGGAAATGCTCTAAATATATGTATTAAGGCAGTGTGACGTCACTGGACCTAAATATGATTGCAACAGACCACCATAGAATACCAAATACTTTATTTGCAGTTTACTCTGTGTAATAAAATCGTAAAAAATACAATAAATGTTTACGATCACTTCAATTTCCCTTCAGTGATGACACTTTACATTCTGCAAAAATTGCTGTGAGAAGCCTAATTTCGAAGAGAATAAAAAATAAAATTTAACAACATGCTATTCATATCTATATATACTAGATCTCTGCACTTTGATATTTGAAAGTATCCCGATAGAATATTCGATTTGTATGACTTTCATATTCAAACAATAAATATCCTTCATAGGTAATATGCAAATATATTCTCTGCATTATCCGAAAAGAAAAACACTGAAAGTGTGAAAAATAATGGCAAGAGACGACTAATAAATAACGACAGAAACAGCGAGAATCATTCGTACATGTCATCACAACATATCAGACAGTGAAGTCTATATTTTGAGACAGGAACACAACTTGGCTGGATGGTCCTTTGAACTCATCATACTCATATTCCCTGGGTACATTTATCAGCAGAAGTTAAGTAAATTACAAATAATAATCTCGTGTTGCGATCCATGCAGTAGTTCCTAAGAAATCGCGATAACAAGGTTTCATGGGAAAATCCAAGATAGCTGCCTGGTGGCCATATTGGATTTTCGAATCGGACCAGAAAAGGTGTGCTGCACAACTAGATCCCAAGGGGAACCTGTATACCGAATTTGATAAAGATCCATGTAGTAGTTCCTGAGTAATCGCGACATTTTAATTCCGAATTATTTGAACCTCTTGATATGGAAGGTGAAGGAATGGATATTCTCTACAGTCACTATATAGAATATGTCCCACCGCATGATCCGTCGACTCGTGTGATGCAACGTCACAACTCGAGAATACCGTATTAATTTGAAGCGTAACTTGGATTTTCGAATCGGACCAAAAATGGTATATTGCACAACTAGGCCCCATGTGGGACCTGCGTACCAAATTTCAGAAAGATCCATGAAGACGTCCCTGAGAGTTCACGATAACAATGTTTCAAGGGGAAATTCAAGATGGCCATCTGGCGGCCATATTGGATTTTCGCATCGGACCAAAAAAAGGGTATGTTGCACAAACGGACCACAAGGGGAACCTCTTTACCAAATTTGAGGAAGATCCATGCAGTACTTCTTGAGAAATCAAGACAACAAAGTTGCATGGGGAGCTCCAACATGGCCGCCTGGTGGCCATATTGGATTTTTGAAGCGGAAGGAAAAAGGTATTTTGCACAACTAGACCACAAGGGGAACCTGTGTATCAAAATTGACAAGGATCCAAGCAGTGGTTCCTGAGAAATCGCAATAAAATTTCATGGGGAAATCAAAGATGGCTGCCTGGTGGCCATATTGGATTTTCGAATCGGACCAGAAAGGTATTTTGCACAACTAGACCCCAAGGGGAACCTGCGTACCAAATTTGAGAAAGATCCTTGTAGTAGTTCCTGAGAAATCGCGATAACAAATTTTCATGGGGAAATCCAAGATGGCCGCCTTGTGGCTATATTGGATTTTCGAATCGGACCAGAAAAGGTATCTTGCACAACTAGACCCCAAGGGGAACCTGTGTACCAAAATTGAGAAAGATCTATGTAGTAGTTCCTGAGAAATCGTGATAACAAAGTTTCATGGGGAAATCCAAGACGGCCGCCTTGTGACCATATTGGATTTTCGAATCGGAACAGAAAAGGTATCTTGCACAACTAGACCCCAAGGGGAACATGTGTACCAAATTTGAGAAAGATCTATGCATTAGTTCCTCAGAAAACGTGATAACTAGTTTTCACGGGGAAATCCAAGATGGCCGCCTTGTGGCCATATTGGATTTTCGAATCGGACCAGAAAAGGTATCTTGCACAACTAGACCCCAAGAGGAACCTGTTTACCAAATTAAGATGCATGTAGTAGTTCCTGAGAAATCGCGAAAACAAAATTTCATGGGGAAATCCAAGATGGCCGCCTTGTGACCACATTGGATTTCCGAATTGGACCAGAAAATGTATCTTGCACAACTATACCCCAAGGGGAACCCGTGTACCAGATTTGAGGAAAATTCATGGAGTAGTTCCTGAGAAATCGCGATAACAATGTTTCATGGGGAAATCCAAGATGGCCGCCTTGTGACCATATTGGATTTTCGAATCGGACCAAAAAAGGTATCTTGCACAACTAGATCCCAAGTGGAACCTGTTTACCAAATTAAAATCCATGTAGTAGTTCCTGAGAAATCGAAATAACAAAGCTTCATGGGATGTGTGATGTTTACAAACGAAAAACTCTTTTCAATCCAAAACCTGCAAAAACATATTTTGCTTGAAGAATATTTATTTATTTATTTATTCAATAAATAACCAACGGACCGAAATACTATTACAGGTTATTAAAAACATATACAACAGCCGTAAAACAATATACGAGTTTACATAAATGTGAGTTTCAATGAATAAAATTAGTTTGTATATTGTAAAAGTAACTATTGATACACCGTTTAAAACTCTGTTTGGGGGTGAACAGATCAACGTCCACAAGTTACAAACATTATTATATTGTCTTAAAACACGAGGGACAAACGAGTGTTTTTTAAGATCGATTCTAGAAAATGGTATATAAAATGGCTGAGAGTTACGAAGTCTCCTTGAGGGAGCGTAAAATGGAATCTGACTAAGAAGATAAGAACAGTTAAAACGTGCATTGACAATACCATGTAAAAGTGACAAATCTAAAATCATTCTATGGTGGCTAAGACTCTGTAAATTAAAATCCCTACACATCTGTAAATAGGTAACGTTTTCGAGACTCTTTCCAGCTTTAAAATATAAGAATTTTAAAAAGCTCTTCTGAATGCGCGCCAGGTGGTCAATATGACAAACGGCGTGGGGAGCCCAGACAGAGGAACATTATTCTCGGTCGCCTCTCACAAGAGAAACAATGAGAGAACGTAAAGTATCAACAGATTTAAAATATTTGCATGTCCTCTTGATAAAACCAACCATGCGAAATGCTTTGGAACATACGTTTTCAACATGACTACCAAAGTTAAGATTAGATGATAAAAGAACACCTAGATCCTTTATCTGACTTACTCTTTCTAAAACAAGGTCATCTAAAGCATAATTGTGTACAATAACAGTTTTCTTTGTGGTAAAAGTGATACAATAGCATTTCAATATATTTATCGCGAGTTTCCAGTTGAGGCACCATATCGCAACATTACACACATCTCTCTCAAGTAAAAGACAGTCATGCAGTGTGGAGATTTCTTTAAAACTTTTGGAATCATCTGCGTACATGGATATACAAGAGTGTGCTAATGCAATTGGAAGATCATTGACAAATAAAACAAACATCAGCGGTCCAAGAATTGAGCCTTGAGGGACTCCAGACTTCACAGGGAGAAAACAGGAATTAAAACCGGATAAAACAACACATTGTTCTCTGTTGGACAGATAAGACGAACAAAATTGTAGCAGAGGTCCATCGAGACCATAACCCTTAAGTTTGTGTAATAAAAAAACGATGACGAACAGAAACAAAGGCTTTGGAAAAATCAATGTATACAGCATCTACTCGCTTTTTTGTTATCGATGGACTTGCTCAGTTGATCAATGCATGCCACAAGATTTGTGCATTTCGAGCGACCTTTAACAAAACCGTGCTGAAAATCAGTGATGTATAGTTTATAAATGGTTGTGAACAACACGTTCTAAAACTTTCGAAAATAATGGTAAAAGGGAAATAGGCCTATAGCTTTTTATATTTTCCTTTTCCCCTGATTTAAAAATAGGTATAACATTTCCTCTTTTGAAGAGACTCGGGCATACACCAGTGGAAATAGATTTTTTAAATATGCTACAAAGTGGGAGAGCTGGCTGTTCCGCGCATTCCTTTAGTACAATACCTGATATGTCATCAGGACCACAGGCCTTACGAACATCTGCAGATATTAAGATCTCTAAAACTTCGTCATATTTAACATCATTAAACTGTAATGTACTTTGATTTACAGGTTTAAACTCAGGTAAATACTCAGAATCGTGGTCAGTGGAGAAAACAGAGTGAAAATATTCATTGAACATGTTAGCCATATCCTCCGAATTGTCAGCTGTTGTACCGTCATAAGATATAGTAGATGGGATTGAAGAACATTTTCTACCAGATCGAACGAAGCTCCAAAAGCGTTTACTATTTCCGTTGAAATCGTTCTCGATCTGTGACAAGTATTCGGAATATTTGAAATTTTTCAAGTCATTGAAAATCGAGCGCAGTTCAGAGAAATTTGAATATTTCTGAGGCATTTATAAGGAGAATTTTCTCTTGTAACAAAAATGTCACCTCAAAACAAAATTATATTTTCGCAAAGATATTTGAAAGATTGCTCATTTGAAAGTATCAAGTCTAATTTTTGTTTGAGGTGTCCTATTCTCATGACAAGAGAAAATCTTTCCTATAAATGCCTCAAAGATACAGCATTAGTCCAGGGAGCATATTTTCATGAATAAAAAATTCAGTTATATTCAGCACCCCATACGACCCATTCGGACCAATAGTGGGTCATCTCGACCCCAAAACGTCGGTTCCCATGAACTTTTAGCACTGCGTATGTGTGCCATAGCCCCTCCTTCCACAACCCACCGGTCCAGTCGAAGGCTCCACTTTAACACCCCATTCCGACCAATAGTGTTCATCTCGAAGCTAAAACGGCCATTCCCATGTCCTTTTCGCACAATTCCCGGTCTACGCCAGCGCGCGCGCCTTAGCCTCTACTTCCACACCCTGAAGTCGTCTATGTGAACAAGCTGTGGTGACAAAGTGCCAAAAAATCACCAGTAACTTACTCCCTTTTCCTACTGATCTTGTTTCGACGCAATCGATGATTTCAAGAAAATGTCACCACTAGCGGTATTGTGCGTTCCGTTTTGACACTAACCCATACTGCTGATTTTCCTTAATGTCACCAGTGTTATCGTTCTCTTAAACTGATTATACTGGTGACGTTTGTAAAAATCAGCGTTTAGATGCCCCAAATGTGTTTCCGCTAGTGGTGACAAATAAAGAAATGACCGATTATATCTGGGCGGTTGATCTTTGATGTCAAGGCCCGAGGCAGTGGTAGAGATTAATGTTCGTGAGGCAGGACGGTTGTGTCTCTTATCGGTATTATCGGTGACGCGCAGACGACAGCGAGGTTTAACTATCCATATCTGCTGCTAATCACCAAATATGAGTGGAAATCAGCAAGAAGGGTTCGTAAGTACTGATACGGTCTGGATTGTATCTCATTTGCTGAGTAAAGCTGTGCTAAGACGAAATTATTTCATTTAACTTGAAATAGCAGCGCAAACCTGAGGTGGAGTACGGCATGGCCTACTGAATATTTACGACGTTTATAAATTGGCGGAGGGGGAAGAGGTTCTTTCTGCCCAATGGCAAAAGTAGGAGAATTAGAGAGGGGTGAGGAGGCGAGGTGGGAAGGGGTGACGGGAACGCGTTTCATTGTAGCCCATTATACCATCCAATCATGCTGAATTTATTTTATCAAGCATACGTTAAATTTATCTTTAGCCAATTTTCAAAATTCTAGGCCGGTACATACTCTTCAGATTTTGTTTTTCCAAGCGTAGTCGTTGTTTGATGTCTTTCAGTGATTCGGTGTCTATAACTATCGCGAACACACACACGCACAGTTACAAAAAAAAAATGGCTGAAGTGGGTTTGTCACAGTAATGTTGGTTTGGAGGCATTAATATTATGAGAGTCCTTTCCGTATTTAGAAAAAAAGTTCATTGCCATATATTACACCACCTTTCGCCCACTGCACTCCGCCGCTGGTTTTCGTTAAATTTGTAACAATTACGATATAATGAACGGACCACGTATTCTCATTTGTTGTTCGGCGAGTCACGTGATGACCGAACAATTATTTTGTTTTTCAAATCGCCTCACAATCACATCGGTGACACATCATTGTTGGGTACCAGGTACAAACATTTTTAATTTTCTTGATCGTCTTAATGCACATTTCGATAAATTTCGTAATTTTGTTGATTATACATTGAGGAAGAGGTGTTCCAAATTTCGTTGAAATAGACGGCTCCTATCATATTATTTTCATTTTTCTTGTGTAATTTCGTACATGAACGACAGCCCCCCCCCCCCGCTCACGCCTAATCGACACACAGCCACTCTGTTTCGTTCTGTTTTACCTGAATCTTCAAAAAATTATTGCGCATATATTAAGCAATGTGTCTGCCAAATTTTGTTGAAATAGACGGTTATTGTGAATTGTTATTTTAAGTCCCGGTATTAAACAAGACAAACCACCCCATATACCACCTCATCTTTTCAACCACAGAGGCAATTATGGTAGAGGATATATTGCTTGGTTGCATGGTTGTTATCTCACAACTAAACCGACATTTGATGTACAAGTACATACATATTTCATATACACACTATCTACGCCTCATTTCTGTTCATATTTGTTATGGCGTCTTACTCACTGTGAGTTTGTAGCACTGTGTGTTTGTAGCGTATAAAACCTGAATCATGTTCATGATTATTAATCCTGGACTGTGACAATCTATCACAAACACATGAATTATATTCCCATGAATAACTCTGAGTGTCATTGCTTCTTGTGGGCAGGATGTAATTGCATAGTTTTGGGGAGCATCCTTGTCGACGCCATTATAAAAGTACTGAAAATAACTTTGTTTCCTTTCAACCACACGAATGTGATGATTTGTGGAGTTGAGAGTTGCAATCAGTGGTATTCCACTCCTTCCGTATCAGCTCACACCGGTATATATTTTGAAGGCAGATGCACATTGATCACTCCTCACACCCTTATCTTCAGATCTACCAGTCAACTTGTATCTCGAATATTGACAAGTTCCCAGTTTGTTTACTTTACATTCATTTCAAACTGCCACGTTCAACGTGTTACGTGATACAACGTAATCGGAGCATTGGCATGTAATATACGTTCAGTCTACTGTGTTCTCAAAAGAGTAGTGCAACTACTTGGATCCTTTACTTGCCAATTCAGCCCGAAAATAAACATGGATAGAATGGACATTTCCCCACTTAGACACTTCCAATTGAACCCATAGAAAAATAAGAATAGTTATGCCTTTCAGTGTTATATTTCAGATAATGTTTAGCGACCATATAGTGGACATGAATATAGCACAATATTCATGTAAGACATTTGGTATTTCTTTTGAACAGTATAACAGGTGCGTTTAATATCATTGGTATATAGTACAGACAGGCTCTTCTTTGTTTTTCCGATAAGTGAAGGTGGACAGTTATTGTATTCTGTAAGTTTTCCGTGCTTTAATGAGAAATAATAGGCCATTTGTGTGTGTGTGTGTGTGTGTTTTTTATTGTAAATGACATTTTTATATTCTGGGTTAAAGATGGAGCGAGCAACTGTCCAATGGGGAATTCTCCGAGTGGAAACTGTCCGTACCCATATAAGCCCTTATACAATAGTGAGTGATAGCTTTATGTGACTTTCATTGCGTCTGAGTAATATTAACAGATTGAAAAGGTATATTCACGAAAAAACCCAGGAAGGAGGCTGAATTGCCACTCAAAATATTTATATTATGGATCACTGATAAGCTATGATCGGAATAGGGCTTACACGCATTTGTGAAACTAAGCGCGTACGTTCAAAATAATAGAGCGCTAAAAATGGCACCGGAAAGCTGAGATTTGATCATTTTCATCAATTGTTTTGAATCGCCTGATACTAATAGTCAAATCTGCCCGATTCCAATATATACAGGGATGATCAAAATGTGCTGCTGGTTGTGTAGGCAAACCTGGATCTTTCTAACTACTGGTGTAAGTCGAGATGGCGGACTAAAACAACAACAAATCATTTGTTTTGATAGCAAACGCTCGTTTACGAGTAAGCATATGTGTGAAAAACACAAACTATGGCTACTAAATTATTCGTCCTCTAGCAAATAACTCCGCATGTACATTTGGTTCGTATTGATGGAAACTATTATCGGTCTGTTGATTAAAAAATCTGCTAATACTTGAAAACCGATATGTCAAGCAGTTGACTACCAATAGAAAGTGGCAGGTATACCAAGACTCCCAGATGTGACAGACTTTGTACAACTTGTCAGGTAATTAGAGATGAAAAACACTTCCTATTGTGCTGTACTGCTTTTAATGCACATCGAGATATATTGTTGAAGAATATTGAGTCTGTTACATCCGATATATCAAACGATGGCTTTTTTTATAAAACTGTTAAGTTGTTCAGACCATGGAGGTATAAATCGAAAGGAGACTGTTCCACAAGCCAGGACTGACTGGCCAGCGCTCTTGTGTTTTGAAAAGCCGTCCAGCTGGGCGGCGTGTCTTCCATGTTCAATGTACGCTGCCGCTCTCTGATCCTGCGATTCCTTTCTGTTAAATTAGAAATGGCCGGAAGTGAGGTGTCATCGTGCGCAGTCTCCACAAATTGAAATCACCAAGTGAAAATTATGCGCATACGGTAATTCCCCTAATAATTCGATCACAGGAAGTGCAGCAAAAATGGCATAAATCTGGCAATATTCTCCATGGCACCAACCACAAAGTGTCACATTTTGTCATTCTATTACTTTTCTTCAATTTGAATGAAGAATGGAAATGTCACTTTTCTCTCTATTTGAATAACAAAGTTGAAAAGTGAACTTCCTGTGATTGAATTATTAGGGGAACTACCGTATGTCATGTTATTTATTTGAAATAATTTCCCTTATCACAATATTTGAGTCATGGCTGTATGTCTTATTGGTGCTGAGCTGCGGGACAGGCTGTCATTTCTCTTATCTATATTGTATTTTCTCCTTTTATGCTAACTTCCTCATTTCCAGACATGACCCAAAAATGTGAGCGAGTAGCTATTACTATAGGGAATCGGAAAATCTATGGTTCTTACAGGAGGCTTATCCCGTTCGTGTAAAATAAGCGATTGAAAATATACATATTTCTCCATTTGAAATACATGGTGACTTCTGCCAAACTATGAAAATTGCACAGTTTTAATGACAAAATAACCCACTTTCCGCATTTCAAATCGGGAAAAAGTTATGCTTATGTTAAAGGTCGTAAACAGATCTATATCCTGCTGTTTAGCATTTCCGGGAGGCTTTAACTCAATTTGAATAAAATGGGATTTGGTAAGCATTACTTTGGCGTTTTCTCTGTATTTGATGCTTCAAAAAAGCTATTAAGTAATGACCCGGCGTCCGTTTGTGTATACCCCCGTGGGAGCTGATTGCTCGGTGAGTAATCCGCGAATACACAATTGGCAGTGCGATCGTTTAACGGTCGCTTTTGAGATTGACAGGCCCATTGAATGTTATTGTTTTGCAGTTAGAAGATTGCGATTGCAGGTATTTATAATCAAGAAAAAGATATTACTCAAGTCAGGACAAGTTATTGTAAATACCACGAAAAATATATACATGCGGTGTTCCTCACAATGGGAAAAGAACACTTTTTCACGGGGCTATGTAGGCCCGTAGGGACTAATGGTCCTGTATTTTAGTCAGGAAAAACTTCAGCACATTTGGTACCGTTGCCAGGGTGACTGGTTGTTTATTCAACTGCTTTAGGCTTGAGAGGAAGAGCAGAAGAAAAAAGTTCTCAAGTTATTCAGCTACTGCAGACAGTTTGGTCAACTATTTTGGCTAGATTTTGTGTCACCTGGTCTATATTAGTGAAGTTAAATATTTTCTGCTATTCTTATATATGTTCAGATGTGATTTTCACATAGATTTCCTGCTTTAGAGCATGAATACAAAATGGATACTATCCAGAGGTTGACTCAGAGTGTTTTCCCGAGAGGATGTCATAAATCGCTGGTTGATAAAAACTTTATTTAGAACACTTAACATATACAGAAGAAAATAGTTTAAGGCAGACTTATCATATGTTTGCCATGTTGGCAAGAAATTCTAATTTTCTGGGCTTCCATTCTTGCAGAAATTGTATACAGGCTATGTTATTTAGGGCTAGCACACAAACATTCTCTCCACTAGACCCTCTATACCATTCAGAAAATAAGACACATGCATGACCTGGGTCAATGGCTTGATTTACTTAGCTGATAGGGTCAATTGATAGGGTCAAAATATGAGTCATTATGTTTAGACAGCAGTAAGCTATATAACAAGTCTGCATACAACCATTGTAAGAATTTATAACATTCCAAACTTAACTATAGGGGTGTACTGGCAAGTGGAGGTACCGGTACATGTAAATAATATGCCATATGAGGATTTTACATTGTATCTCAATATTCATCTTTTGTCATTTACTGCTGAAGGATATGCTTTCTATAATCAAAAGTAAAAATATTTTACAAATATTGGTAACATGCAGAGAAGACATTATTTATCATTTCACCAGGTTGGTTTCATAATAAATGGCTGTCCCATCAGTCACAAGTTATTTTTTTAAAATATTTATATGTGTACAATTACACTATATGCACTATAAATCTTTAGTGAGAGAAATATGCGAGACTATAAATTGTATGGCTTTTCGCCATGGAACTGAACATCAAAGAGTTAGTGGAATTATTCCAACAGCCTATTTTACATTTAAATAGCCCCGTTTCAGTGCCTAAGGCTCTAATTTATATTTGAAGCCAGACTAGCGATATTTAACATCAGTTTAATGGATAAATATTAATGAATACCCAGCACAGTATCAATAACATAGTTTCCGTAATTCTTTGGAAACAGGAAATTTTTTTTTTATAATTGACAAATTTTTATTCTTTTTATATAGGCCTACACATGTACAATATATACAAAATAATAAGCATGTAAATATACCAGTGTTACCCTTGCCGATCGCGTCTTAAGAAGCAGCCTTTACCTCTGTTATCATACAATCGATCCACATGTTACATTTCAGAATGTTGATTAGGGCATTCTCATAAGTACCATACCAATCCCCCAAATTCCGTAATCAGTATCACTTACATCAACGTTAATAACAAAAGATAGCCATCAGTCAGCCGCCGTGTAGAGGTCCTCTCTAAATAAGAGGTGACAGGATGACCATAAATGGTTGAAGCGCTCCTGATCCCCTTTTATGTAGCAGTTGTACTTATTCATTGAATATAATTTGTGTAGTTCTGTCTTGATATAAACTATGTTTGGCCTCTCCTGTCTTACTTTTTGTTTATAAATCTGGTATTTTATTGCTATTATGATATAGTTCAAAATATTATTTCTTTTACCACTCAATCCTAACAAAACCTTGCTTTCGTTGAAATCGACGTGAATGTTTGCCTTTATCCTTAACCACTCTTCTATTTGCTGCCAAATTAACCTAACTTCCTCACAACTCCAAAGTAAATGCGAAACCGTCTCTTTCTCCTGTTTGCAAAAAGTGCATAAAAAACTAACGTCTGGGTTAAGTTTATTTGCGAATATATTTGTAGTCAGAATGCCATTAACTACTCTATATTGGAACCATCTTAAAGTGGTATCGTTCATGGTGCCCTTAACGACAATTAGGTTAAATGTCTTCCATTCTTTTTCACTATATACCTGCCCTATGCATGTCTCCCAGTTTATATTCGCTTTGGATTTTTCAAATCTACTATTAGTAAGAATTTCATAAAAGAGTTTACAGCCCTTAACATTTCTTACTAACGGAAAAATATGTGGTGGTATGAATGGAAGCAGCAGAGGTTTGTTGAAACCTTTAATATCGAATTTTAAAGAAGCATTTTTCACCGCCTCAATAACACCTTGAAATTCAAGAAAGTTAATATCAGTATTATACATTGCATTAAACTCTTCATACTTCATATATTGACCTCTTGAATTGATCAAGTCATTTACGAATTTAATGCCTTTATGCAACCAGTGCTTGTACATGAAGGGACTATTTGCTATTTTAAACAAATCGTTATTCCATATGATCTCTTTTCTAAAAGCCTCTTCCGAAATTTCTTTGTAGACTATTTTCTGTTGCAGAGCGGTCCAGGCTTTCAGGACATCTCGCCAAAACTGATTTTTAACTAGAGGTAATATGATGTTTATCACAGTAATTGAACCCATTTCTAGGATATTGTATATTTTAGGAACTTCCATCAAAAAGAGGTTGATCCATTTCTCATCTGGTTGTAACATACGCCGCAGCCACGACAATTTTTGGGCCTGCATGAATTCTTTTATCAACGGTATGTCCATTCCACCATCACACGCTTTCTTAACGGCACGTTTTCTGGCTATTTTGTCTGGTTTCGCATTCCACACAAAGGCAAAACATTGCTTTTGCAAGTCCTCTATTGTTTTATCTGGTGGATCCGGAAGAGATGAGAATAGGTGATTCAATTTTGCAAGCATTAAAGACTTAAGAATTACAATTCTACCTAGAGGTGTTAAGTTTCTTTTGGACCAAAGTTTCATCATATTTTCTATAGATTTTAACTTATCTTTATAGTTTCGTTCTACCATTTCAGCCAGATTCAAAGTAAACTGGAGACCAAGAAGGGTAAAGGGACCCTGAGACCAGTCAAGATGCCATCTAATATTGTACTGGACATCCGATTGTCTTTTGCTACCAATCCAAATTATCCTTGTTTTGTCTATATTAATTTTCAAACCAGAAAAGCGAGCGTAAAGTTCCAGTACTTTCAGACAGCAGTTCAAACTTTTTTCCGAGCCATCGAGGATAATTGTTGTGTCATCTGCATATTGTGTTAACTTGTATTCTATGTTATTAATATGTATGCCTTTAACATTGGTATTCATTCTAATCATAGCGGCTAGAACTTCTGCACAAATGAGAAATATGTATGGGGAAAGGGGGTCTCCCTGGCGGCAACCTCTAGATATTTCAAAGAAACGTGACGCAAAGCCATTCACTAATACACAGGACTGAATATTGTTATAGAATACTTGAATCCATCTTTGTATTGAGGGTCCAAAGTTAAAATATTCTAAAGCCTTCCATATGTAAGCCCAATCAACCGAATCAAAGGCCTTCTCAAAGTCTATTAGAAGGAGCATTCCAGGCACTTGATAGTCTTCAGTGTACTGCATAATATCGTAAACTAACCTGGTAGACTCTCCCATAAACCTTCCCGTCATAAATCCTTTCTGATCTTCATTAATTATATGGGGTAAATTCTTCTTAATCCTAGAGGCTATAGCAGTTGAACCTATCTTATATGAAACATTTAATAGAGATATGGGTCTCCAATTTTTTAATAGATGTTTTGGCTTCCCTTCTTTTGGTAAACATATGATGACCCCTTGTTTTTGTGGGCTAGATAGTTCCCCGGATGCATAGGCATAATTTAAAGATTTTAATAAATACTGTCCAATATCTATCCAGAAGAATTTATAAAATTCGGCCGTATATCCATCTGGTCCCGGACTTTTTTCATTTTTCAAATGTTTTAAAGCCTCCAGTAGCTCTAGCTGAGTAAACAGCCCTTCCATATCTTCAGATTGGTTATTATTAAGTTTGCGTGTTTGTGACTCTCGTAGGAGGTCTTCTAAATCTACAGTACTAGTTTCCTGTTTAGTGTACAATTTCTTATAAAAATATTTTGTTTCTTCTAATATATCTTTCTGTTTTTCCAGTATATTACCATTTTTATTTTCTATCTTTGAAATCGTCTTGTTTATAAAATTTCTCCGTTCTAAACCTAAAAAATACTTGCTTGGTTTTTCCCCTTTCCCTATCCAATTTGCCTTCGCTCTTACCATAATCCCATCGACTTTAATTTTATTTAATTCCTCTATTTTTTCATTTATCTCTTCTATCTCCGTTAGCAATATTCTCTTATCATTGATATCTTCTGCTTTATCTAGTTCTAATTCTAATTCCGAAAGTTTTAAGTTAAATATCTTCTCTTGTTTATTTCGTTCTTTTTTCTTATGACTTGCATAGGAGATAGTTTTCCCCCTAATATTTAGTAATATCATCTCAAAAAATAGCTGGTCATCTATACTCATCTCATTTTCGTCTGTTCGTTCATGTCCTTCTATCCCTGTTTTATATTGTTCTACTGTATCGGCTATGGCTTCTTTCACTATACCAACGTATTTTTTATCTTTCAACAGCGAGTTATTGAATTTCCAAAAACCCTTCCCTTTTGGTAACTCGTTAAATTTCAGCTTCATAGTTATACAGGAGTGGTCAGATCTATAACTCGGATGAATTCGAGTATCGCTTATCATGTGTAATAGATTACGAGAGATTAAAAAGAAATCCAGTCTAGCCTGTTTAATTGGTGTGGGTTGCCGCCAGGTGTACCTTCTTTCCAGTGGGTGGTTTTCTCTCCAAGGATCAACCATATCAAAGATTTCTTTCATATCTAAAACCGTTTGCTTAGCCTTGGGGTGGTTTATTTTTGCATAATTGTAAGTGTCCATATTTTGGTCCTGCACCAAGTTCCAATCTCCACAGACTATATGATACTCATTTCCCCATTCCTCTATTATAGATTGTATATGTTCAAAAAATTCCGGCTTATCCGAATTTGGGGCGTATATTGTTATCAATGTAAATTTTATGTCTGCCGTTTGAATTTCGAGAGCCAAATAATTCCCATTTTTTATATCTCGTTTTATCCTTAACGTTTCGTATTGAAAATTGTTATTCATCAAAACTGCAACTCCGCGAGCGTTACGGGCAAACGGACTAATATAAACGTCCAAACCCCACTCAGATTTGATTTGTTTCTCCATATTTTTACCCCAATGGACATCCTGAAGACAGATTATAGAGCAGGTTTTCTTTCTTAAATGTTGAAAAACCTCATGCCTCTTAGATTTCTCCCCTAATCCACGGCAGTTGACTGATGCAATCGTAATATCCTCACCCGATGCCATTTAATATATCACAAACGTAAAAACTATACCAATGGAATACTTGTATGGTACATTCACATAACAACTGGTAGCTTTGTAACAAAAACATAGTCACGTGCAAGATAGCATAGCTTTGTACATGTATAGGCATATACTGGCAAATAATACTATCGAAAAGGGGTTGGCAAACCTGACCACCGATCGTTGTCCAACAACACTGTATTAAAAACAAACTAAATACAATATTGTCCGTTTCCACAGTCACGTATAAACATCAGCAGTGAGATCACCCGCAAGGTCAAACCCCCCACGATCAGTCTTTCTCGAACCTTTCTAAGATTCTCCCTCAAATTTGCACATATACCAATTGAATCAAACACTGATACCCAAAGTTATTTTGCACAATTATGTAACCAGGTTGCTCAAGAGAATCATATGGACAGATACCGTATAGCATTTGCGTCCGATCGTGGGGAGTCCACCAAAACCGCAATCACACGGCGCCAATAAAAAAAGTTCACTTTTACTTTACCTTTTCAAGCTCAACACACATAATCTACACGCAAGGCCAAAGTGTATGCACCTCAAAGCGGTCAATAAATAAATTGAAAAAAAAATCCATAATAGTAAGGAAAAAAAACAAAAAAAACAAAAAAAAACAAAAAAACAAAAAAAAAAACAAACAAAAAACAAACAAAAAAAACAAAAACAAAACAAAAAAACAAAAACAAAAAAAAAAAACAAAAAACAAAAATTGTGTTAATCTTATCGTTTCTTATCGCTATAAATCCTTTGTATTGTTTGAAAAAAATAAAAAAAAAATAAAATAAAATAAACTTCAGCTTGAAGTCCCAAATATCGTAATTGATTGTTTGAGTATCTGTCACCGCTATTCCGTCGCTAATAGCTCTGGGGCCACACGAACAGACACCCACAAAGCCATGCATATGCTAATACGTTATGCAATACTGAATATGCAAATATAGCCAGAAATGACCTCAAGTACCAAGATAGACGAACACGGTAATAGCAAATTAAAGGTCTATGCAACCTGTCCCATTGTCCAAAAATATAGGTAGCTCTCTAGGCTATCCATACATGTACGGTGCGGACTAAAAATACGCTTCTTCAATATAGTCTGTACAACTTATGACTGTCATGTAAATACGCCGCTTCAATTCAATTCACTGACACTCGGTGTTATATGTTCAAAAACTGACTCTTCCAACGAACTTCCCATTGCTACTCTGGGTAAGAGATACAAATTCGCCGGAACAAGTACATGCCTCATTGTGTAAAGTTTGGCGTCGATTTTCATCTTGGATATAACTATTTATCGTTACAATATCGTCTTATCACGACTCGAGCAATGCCAGAATAATGGGGAGCTAACGGAGTCACTTTATACTATTTTTCTCCGTGGGTGAACTGGACACAGCTTTGATACCGGACAAATGTATAGTATAGCACCGAGTATCAGTGAATAAGAATGACCAGAAAATAAAAAATAAAATAAAAATAAAAAAGTATAGTAAACTATATGAGCAAACACTGTGCCGCTGTTACTCAAACCTTACCAAAACCTTATATCTCATCTAACTGATTTGAAGATTAACATTAGTACACATATTTGCATTATTAAAAAACCTTGTTTATCCCAGGATATAACAGCTGACAATGTACAGCTTTACCAGTCAGTCAAGTGCTGTTCTACAACTCAGTATAATAGCAGTCCAAATCAGCTTCACTGAGTAGTCAATCATTGGTTGTT
The DNA here is from genome assembly GCA_036873755.1 of Hanleya hanleyi. Classification (NCBI taxonomy): domain Eukaryota; kingdom Metazoa; phylum Mollusca; class Polyplacophora; order Lepidopleurida; family Hanleyidae; genus Hanleya; species Hanleya hanleyi. The sequence goes on from JAVTVY010053389.1 coordinate 20,948, forward strand.
CTATTCAGTTTGATATAATAATCCACCCTCAAACAAATTTGTTACTTCACCATATAATAATCAGCAATTCAAATCAATTGATAAGTTTCGGGAGCTGTAAATCAATTGCAGTCCTATTTAGCTCGATATTACGATCCACAATTAGACTCGATTCGCTATTCTATTTTGGTCAATAGCAGTTCACAGTCAGAGTCAATTCATAACTTTACAGGTCACTCAATCTTCCTGTGCTTTACTGATCGATGTAACAGTCAGAAGTAAAACTAAATTATTAGCTTTATCGGCCAGTCTATTAATTACTGTGGAGTTCAGGTTGATATAATAATAACACTCACTGAATAACTTTACCGATTAGCCGATCAACTGGCGTGTTATTCAGCTTCATATAATAGTAAACAATCCAACTCAATTTTGTACTTTAACAACTCGAAGATCAGCCTATTTAGAAATCATTGGTTTGTCTCCGAACAATAACATTCTGCTCCACTTTGTAACCAGAAATATGTTCCATAATGTCTCATTCTGTTTTAACAGTACAAGGACAAAAGTGTTGGAAGACCGTCAAATTTCATTAACAATTTGTCCACTGTCTACTCACCACCGCCTGTACTTTATCAGTCCCGATAGGGTGTCCATTTGTCATTGACTTTAATTTCTAAGACCACGTCTATTCCCTGCAATCGGACCCTGGTCTTCTGGTGTGTCTCTTGTCGGATTTGCCACGCCTGCTTATTTAGTACCCCACGTTTCACATTCAGTTTCTTCGGTAGATCCGTTTTGACGCTGAAATCGGTGCCTTTCAGGTTGGGGGCCGAATTCAGTACCGCGTCCTTGTCTTCATAGTCAACAAAGGCCACGGTAATTGGAGGTGGTCGGGGTGGCTGTTGTACATATGCGAGAGGGGCCCTAGACGGTGTTCTGTGTACTGCAATAAACACCATATTATCCACTCTTTCTTCAGGCATTTTTAGCAGCTTCTTGAAAAAGTCTCTCACTACCTTTCTGGTATTTTCGTCATAGACAGAAGCCGTTTCTAGGGGTAATCCTTGTAAAATTAAATTCCTCTTTCTGCTGTTGATTTCTGACGCTAATTGTGCATTTTCCAGTTGTTTAATTCTATCAAGAAGCTGGGGGATATTCACATTCCTAATTTCTCGTATATCCTCTGCTTGTGCGTCGAGGGCCGTAGAGTGTTCACCGATTGTAACCGTGAGTTTGGCAATGGACTCCTCGACATTTTTGTTAGATGCTGCCAAAAGCCCTCCCATTTTGTCTAGAAATTTTGTCTCTAATTCAGCGAACATAGCCTTTATGTCCTGTATAGTGACCGCTGTCTTAGACATACTTGAATCTTTACCTGCAGCCCCACCAAGTTCTGTATGCCCATGCAAGCTCGTGCTGTCTTCCTCCCGGTCAACGCCCACGTGGTCTAATGGCGTGTCTTCGTCCTCAGTGGAGCTCCTCAGAAAATATTGTGGAAGGCCTTTTTGCAATTTCTGGCTGTCCTTTTGTTTCAGTTTTGGCTCTTTAACCAGTTTAGGCGTTTTGGGCGGCATTTACTAACTTAGCGTTGGCCACATTTCACCGTAAAGTAAGGCCTACATCGGTCTACACCGTATAGTTGCGGGAGCAGGCTCTCTCACACGTCGACCTCACTCGCCATCTTGACCGGAAGTCTTGGAAACAGGAAATGTTAATTAACACATCGCTTGAGAATCTGCCCGAGTGAGATGTTATAACAAAAATATTCGTTATAAAAGTGGAGAATTTCTTTCGTACGTCTCATAACTTGGCGACGGAATTCTGAAAGCAATCTACACAAGATACAACGCAGTCTAACGGCGCAATTTTCACGTGTTTCCAAAGTAACTTGGAATAAAACTGTAAGTTGTAGTTTTTATTTATCATGCTTACCATCTGTCTTGAAATCGAAACAGTTTATTGAAACATCTTACAACAAGAAAAAAAAAAGAATTATAACCTCTAGTCTGCATACAAACGATTGCTATCAAGGAATAGTACACCAGTTAAGCTTACAAAGATCATTACTTCCATTAACTGATGATATGGTGTACCTATAAATACATAAAATGCGATTAATTGTATCATTCTTTTTATACATTTTAATAAAATTACAATTTTCAACTCCTCCACAGACAACCAGGATAATGGACCTGCACATGGAACAGCTGCGGAGACGCTGTCGCTTGTGTGCGGGAACCGACATATTTACCAATATAACCTGACCGATAAACTGACGGACGAAATTGTACATGGTCGCTTCTTCTTCTCTTCTATTTATATCTCCCTCCGCTCTCTCCTTGTTATTTATTTATTATTTATCTATTTCAAAATATAGCGCTTGTAAACATCTTGAATGAACTAAGAAATTACCGTGAAATTGAAAGTTGATGAGCTTCGAAACCCGTATGAGAAGGGGCCCTTAAACTACAATATTGATCAAACTTCAATCCATCTTACAGATATACAAGTATTGGAATATGAATTACTTATCTGATATCGGTAAGCTTTAGAATTTAATTTGTTTCAGTTCTCTTGATTATTGCACACAATCTTCTTGGTATACATGACAAAGAGATTATTATAAGGTTTTGTTTTTATATTGCATTATATCCCATGATATGCATTTGTAAGCTGAGAATCAGTCATCAAATAAAAAACATTTTTACGGACAAGTATTTCTTGCAAAAATCATTAACCGGGCACGTGTACGCTCCGTTACAAAAAATCTGGTTTTCTACTCCTGGAACTTCTCATGTTGATAAAATATAATAAGTAATTCAAGTGTTCAAAACTTCAAAAACTTCTTTTACACAAACTACGTCCGATGGTGATCAACGCAGCGGGAGGTTAATTGGCAATAGCCACTTCGAATACACAACGCTTAATAGGTCGACAGCAAGTCCATGGCACGCATGCGCGTGAAATCGACTACCCCCGAATCAACGGCGGACATGGCCGAGCCAGCTATAATCCCTCAGGTTAATCCGCTATACCCTACTGTGTCGGTATCGTACATTGAACATTTTCATCACCCCAATCTGCGTCTCCTCCCGATTTATACCTCCATGTTCAGACAAAATAATTACCAAGAATGTAGCAAAATTTGTATTTGACTGCTTCAGTACTACAGATAATTGAATATTGCATAACATTACCATTGTGCAAATCTGTTTAACATATCATTATATATCCGTGCCAATAAGCAAGCAGTATCCGCCATCAAGTTTTTAATGAGGTATTTTAGTATGTGTACCCTATCTATTATTTTACTGTGTATATTATGTTATGTCTGTATATTTTGTATGTATATATGTGTGTACATGTATGTATGTATCTATGCGTTTTAGCCCTTTTCTGGGGCACAATTCATGCAATAAACTATCTATCTATCTATAGCAATGCATTAATCATTAATCATGCAAGTTAACATGGGTGTATCGTTGTTTGGAACATCCGTCCAGGAGGGACATAGGCCTTTTACATGCTGTTTGAAGCAGAAATATCATTTACATTATATTTTAGCTTGCACTAGCAGGAAATTTGTATATTTAGTGCGCGAAGTCACAGCCTACTCTTGGAGGTAACGATGACATCCGAAGGGGATGGGACGGGGAGGAAAATCTCCGACACATCCCCTACCAGTTTTAAACCTGGCCGTGTCATAATCATGTGGGATTTCCGACTCCAGGTTGCAATGTCCAGAACGTTTAATAGTGTAAAAACAGTCTATGGCATCAGTGCAACAATGCTGTTTTAGCAATTATATCTGCCAGCACACTAGATACACATCATAATTACACCAAAATATAAACAGAAGTTAACCCACAGACGTGTGAGCAGGAAATAATTTCGCGTCTTGGCAACATCAACACGTATACGCTTGCTTTCGTCCATACTACAAGAATACCCTAGTTATGTATTCTAATTTACAGTATATACCAGATGAGAATCTGGATATGTTCGATCCCATCTCAATGGGTGATCCGGGGGAAGGAAGCGTCGGTTCCCAATGAACAGCGCTGTTTTGGAGATTGAGCTCCAAATACCTAAAGTGAAAAGAAAGTCAGCAAATTGTACTATATTTTAACAAATATACTTTATTCCATTCCTACAAACCAATCAACCAATAAACATCTCACGAGTGGGCAGTCCAACAATATGCCCTAGTTCACTGTTTTTCTCTGACAGCCCGCTAACTTTAGTTTGATATAGTCAACTCATAATATTGTATTAGATACGGTGACGTCACAGGGATATTTTCCTCCCACAGGAAGGTCTGTCGTACTACTGGATGGTGAAAACTTACACAGAGAAGTCAAAGGAAGTGCATGGATTCATCATACGCACGTATATACACGTGATTTGGTTTGGTTGTACAAACACTATTGCTCACGGTACCCAGACAGCCCTGTTTACCTTTCCGAGGACTGAGAAAATTTACCCATAATCCGCAAAGATCAACATTGAACGGAATTTGAACTATCGACATATGTCGATACTCTGCATATGTGTGAACCATATGTAAACAATTATGGTCCTATTTAAACATATAAATAGCTGTCGGACATACCGGGTTTCTTCCCGTCCAAAGGTAGATCTCGGACTAATATAAACCAGATGACGGTATTTCCATATACCGTGTGTGTATATCTTTTAGGGCATACTTGAAATATTCGCACATGTGTGAGCCAGCCCATACAACTTGTTTAGTATATATAATTTACACTCTTCACCCATAAATCGTAGATACTTTTTTTTTTGGCTGAATTATATCACACTGAATACATGAACAGTATGTTGTTGGTTTGAAATACAGTCAATATATTACATAGAGAACGGTTCAGGCACAAATATGCGCTGTTAAACGATAGTTGTGACGTCACACTATTCAGCAACTGTAGATTATTTTTCTAGAATGTACTCTAGCCACTACATGTTATTTTCACACATGCATAGTACACACAGGCTGGTAAGTATTTATAATTCACAATAAAGAGGCGTGTGCTGTAACAAATCTGGAAAAGCACACCACAAATCCAAGTGAAACAAAGAACTTCCTGGTAAATCCACATCCGAGATCATAACGAAAGGAGTCGCTTCAACA
>JAVTVY010053390.1:0-26554 GCA_036873755.1 Hanleya hanleyi
ACTGTTTCCCATCTTAGATGAGCGTTTAAAGTGGAAAATCGAGAATTCAAAAGTGTTCTATAATATATTTTACACCCTTTTTTACACTTATTAACCGTGACATGGGTGGTGGTATTAACGGTGTCATATATTGTTTCTGTAATGGTCCAAATCCCATGTTGTTTGCTGCTTTCCGTACTGCTTGACATACTGACAAGTATTCCAGAAAATTGGATGCGCATCTATAAATAGACTGAAAAGACTCATATGATAGAAATTTCCCGTTATTTTCTAAAATATCATTCACAAACCGCACACCCCTTCCATCCCAATGACCAAAATGTATAGCTTTGTTACCAATTTTAATTTTTTCATTGTGCCAAAGTTTTTCATTCGAGAAAGTTCTACAATCTTTGTAATCTATTTTTATTTGAAATTCTGTCCAGGCTAAAAGTGTGTCCCTCCAAAACACGTTTTCTATCTTTGGTATGACAGTAGTTTTTTGAAATGCAGAACCGACTCCTACTGGATCTATGTTATCTGGCATATACAATTTCAATATGTTACCCCACTTAGGATTATCAGCTTGTAATCTCCTAATCCATGATATTTTTTGTGCTTGGATTACATATTTTACGATCCCATCGTAGCCCAAATAACATGGTGACTTACTCGAGTGCAAACCTTATAAGCTGCAGCTCCACTAGACCAGTGCAACAAATTGGAAAGGAAATCGAAGCAAATTTTGAGTTAAATGTTGAAAAAACCCTGGCTAAACAGCTTGCTGCTGCAAACCGTCCTACTAATTTACAGATCAAATATACGGGAAAGGCATTGTCATTCAAGCAGACGCTGCAATATACTGCGTCTTTCGTAAAGCACTAGACAAATTATACACGAACTATCATACGGATAAAGGCTCTGTAAAATCCCAGAGGTTAACAGATACCAAGGATATTGAAACCCAGGTCACTTACAGAGTAATTCTACGCTCTGAGCAGTCATACCCGGTAAACGCTTACCACACAACATCCTGTCTGCTCATCAATGGCAGATCCCCGGATGCTTTCCAAGCAGATTTTAAAGATATCCATGACTGCATAAGATCCATCAAGGTAAACGGCATGTGTGTCGACTTGTCTAGTTGGAACGAAAGACTTAAAGTTATTTTCCAAGCTGCTCTCATCCAGTGTCTTCACAGACCATCTTCATCCTCGACATTACCGGCTACTAGACAATCTTCGAAATCTACTTATCACCAGAAAACTACAGCACCTCAAGTTTCAACTCAGGTTAAACGTAGACCTCAACGTCAATCTCAATCTAAATCTTCCAGTCAGTGCACAAAATGCAAGAAGAACTGTGTAACTCGTTCAGCTTTCTGTGACAATGGTCTGCATTGGATACATTACGGATGTGCCAAGTTATCTCCCCTAGATATCCTAGAGATTGAAAAAGAGAATGATACACCATTCAATTGTACAGATCATCCCAGTCATGTCATCTATGCCATTGGTTCCGCCCCTGCACTGGTTACCCCATTCATCAAAGTTGTGTCATCCGGTGCTCTAGTTTGTCTCCCCTGGATCTCCACCTGTGACAATCCCTCTTTCTTCCAACAGCATACAGAACTCGACATGTAAATCTCCAGCCAATCCACCCAGGATTGGTGTTGGTTCAGATCTTGTCGTTCCAACAGGAATTCCATCTTCTAACTCCAGGCTCGCACAGTCCATCCTGGCAGAAGAATCCCATCCGTCAGGCTCCTTGCCGTTCCGTTTAATGTGTCAATTTTGTGACCAGCCTATAGGATGCGGTGGTCAGTCTGTTACCTGCAAAACGTGTCAAGCCATTTTTCACCACTCCTGTTGCGATGCTGCTTCTGATGACTTTGTGTGCCCGTCCTGTGAACAGTGTATGTTGTCCACGTATGCTGTACCAGCACAAAATCCAGATCCTGCCCCTTCAGATTCCATTGCACCCACTGAGGTACAAGTGCATATCGTCGAAAATCCTGTATTGCCTGACTTTGCAAACTTACGAGCGCGTGAGTCTAAACTAAAGAAGGCTGAAGCTGATCTAAAGAAAAGGGAAGCTAGTATTCGTGACACCAAGAGGGACCTGTCTGCGGCCCAATCATACATATCAAAGCTTGAAGCACGCATTGAGTCAAACAAACTCTTAAGGTTGAGAGTCCTAGCACTTGAGTCTGACAACAATTCCGATTCGCACTAAAGGTCTGTATCGTGACAGCTTCCGGTAAACTCCAGTCTCCCTGCAAACTCCACTATCCCTGTAAATTCAAATATGGACATGTCAAACCTTTATCAACGTATCCAGAATCTAGAAACTGAAGACTTGAAACGACGTATCACTCATCTGGAAACCAGAAGTATCAGTCATTCGGCTCCTACCATGTCACAGGTTCAACATTCCCAGCCATAGTCATCCTGTTGTTCCAAGCCACTCTACACATTATGTGCACTACATGAATTACAAGCGTCTAGTCCGTCATTCATAATCCAGCCGTCGTCCATTAGAGAATATCCGCGTCCATAATCCAAAGACCTATTCCATTTCCATATAACAGTATTAGCACCAAATTCAAAAAGACAAAAGTATACATAAACATAGGCTTGTTTCCTGCAAGAAGAAGCGGTCAACAGTTTTCAATGATGCCGGCAAGACATCATGATGTTCCAAAATATCAAATCCGTATCGCTGATCAGTATTCTTAATCCATAATATTCGTTATAGAGTCGTTATCTAAAAATGATGTACCTCAGCCACGCTTTGATTGTGACTGTTCATGTGAGTACCATGAGGATCTTGAAGTACATGGGTTCATACGGCCCCTAGCCCCGGGTTAAGCGGAATTAGACACATGTTACGAAACGTAGCGCCATAGATCTTGCACGCTACGTTCGTATTTTGCTATCAGCATGCGATATGTATCGCCAAATTTGAGAAACTTTGAGTGGAGGCGCTTGGTGGAATAGCCCTGTTTTATAAGTTTCTGCAACAATGTTTTGTGACGTTGATTAAAATCATCACATTTAACACAGGATCTAGCAAATGCTACTAAGCGAGATATGTATACGCCATATGCAGGTCCCACTGGAATATTACTATCCAGAAAGGGATAGTTTACGATGTCCCGGCCTATCTCCTGCTGCTTTCCAGACTCCATATCCCCTTCCACATCCATTTCTGCAGAGTCGTCCATCTGGATACCCATATCCGATCCGTCGTCCAGCTGGATACCCATATCCGGCTCCTCCAGCATATACCAGTTTTCCAAGGATGACCCCAGATCTGGCTCCCAGTCACCATCCAATCTTCTACCACAGCCCAAATGTCCAGGCAAGTAATCATGGTATTCCATCCTTAAATGTACCTTATAAGCCTAGGGTGCACTCCACACTAGGCCACGGTTTCGCACAAATGGCCCCTCCCTAATTTCATAATAAGGAAGGTCGCCTGTTTTTGACAGCATGGTAATTCTTCTTCCCTTTCTACTAACTGATATCTATAGTATCACCCTGCTGGACGCACGCATTTCTTCAAACGAGGATATAACATTTGCTTGCTGGTCTCAACTACGCGCCACTACGGAGTTAATCGTTTCCGGAATTGAATACCAGGCAGGCGAAAATCCTCACTTTTTCGGGAAACGAAAATGATGATTCCTTTATGGCGATAAAATTTTACAAAAAACGAGTAGGTCGACCCCCTGTTTTTTTCGCCATTTTAAATTGTCCTTTGGACGGGAAACACTTGAACATACATAAAAAGAAAATCATTTCGTACGTTTTCTCTGGGTTGCGGGTAGAATTTGACACATTTTCATATATTTTAAGGAATTTTTCAGAAAAGTTGAAGAAGGTTTAAGGAGGATTGCGCGTCTTTCATTTTCAATTTCAATAGCTCACTTGCCTCCTGGAATAATGGCATGAATGTGCCCATTCGGAAAATATATACTTTTAGAGGGGTTTTCTTAAAGATTTCACATATATTTAAGGCCGAAGACCCGAACCCATGTCTATTTTTAACCGCACATCATTTAGGTGTGGAATGCACCCCTAGTCAAATTTCCAAACCTTACATCCCTGTCACCTCAATGCAACCGAAATTCAGAGCTCCATCCATTCATACAGCACCACTGCCTACCCCTTCAAGTATACCAGCAGAGCCTGTCACATGTACTAACGTCATCAAACCTGCCAAGTCTTTTACAAATTCAAACTCGACGTGTAAACTTCCCTCTGCCGCTGAAGCAAGACTGGATTCTCCCCCTAGTTGTCTCCCCTGAGCCAGTAGTCCTTGATGATCTCCCAGATGACTACATCATAAATGATCCCGCTCAATCTTCAGTTACTCATCTTATCCAGCTAAACCGGCCAAGTGTTCAGACTCCTGAAACTCTGGACTGTGACAACCAATCAGCATGCAACAGCCAAACTGCGCCTTCAGCAAAACCCACCAACGTAGCAACAGCAAGTCCAGTCACCTCGCAAGTCCAATTAAAAACATCATTACCAACAGCGAAGCTGTTCATGTCATTCCGAGAAACGCTGACCTCGTTTGTCTTCAAGAGCATTGACTGTTTAATTTCCAGCATGATGTCCTTAAAGAATTTCACCCTAAATTTTTAGCAGAACTAAAGTCCGTCGACGACAGTGATCCTATACCCTCAACACAGAAACCAAGAAGCTATGGCGGAGAAGCAATCTTATGAAAAAAGGCACTGGACCATCTTGTGGTACCTATCCCGGATGGAAGTTGCAGAATTCAAGCCATCTCTATCTCCACATCTCCACTTCCGGTTTTGTTAGCCTCAGCATATATGCCAACACGCGGGAGTGCAGCCTTCGATCTTGCCTATCAGGATGTCCTCGACGTGACTGAGGTACATCATTTTTAGATGACGACTCTATAACGAATATTATGGATTAAGAATACTGATCAGCGATACGGATTTGATATTTTGGAACATCATGATGTCTTGCCGGCATCATTGAAAACTGTTGACCGCTTCTCTCCTGCAGGAAACAAGCCTATGTTTATGTATACTTTTGTCTTTTTGAATTTGGTGCTAATACTGTTATGTGGAAATGGAATAGGTCTTTGGATTATGGACGCGGATATTCTCTAATGGACGACGGCTGGATTATGAATGACGGACTAGACGCTTGTAATATGAAATGGTCACCAAATACAGCCCGTCAAACTGCATCTTACTGGCAGGCGATTTCAACTGTGATCTAACAACAGATTGTGTCTCCAAGAGAAAAACAGATCTGCTTTTGTTTGTAGATGAGTTGGGGCTTGCTTATCAAACCTCCGGCCCTACTTTTGAGCATACAAATCGGAGGGATTATTCTACCATCGACTACTTTACCTTCCCTGAGGACTCCAAGCATCTTTTAGGTCTCGTCAAACGTTTCGATGAGATCTCTATTAACAGTTCTGACCACCATCTGACCAAAATCTGATGCAATTCCGCAAAAATTCTTCCCCCGAATCGCCTGGGACAAAGTCGACAAAGCAGAATATCAAGATCTCATCTTAGCATCTCTGTGTGACTATAATCTGGAGATTCTCTCCCGTTACGACATACGAAGAGTCTACCTAAAATTCTGTCAATCCCTTACCAGTGCTGCACTTGAAGCAAGCAGCCAGCCTCCAGTCAAGGAGAAGAGGAAAATTTCACATTTATGCTCAGCGGAGATCACAGCTGCTGCCGCAGCAAACAAGAAAGCTCACTGGATGCGGAAGAGTGCTGGTTCTCCACGTGATCCTCAGTACCCCGCCACTCAACATCGCCGAGAAGCTAAGATATCTCTTAGACGGACACAACGACGGACTGCAGCCGAAAGATCAAACCGTAAGTTTGCCACATTAATGACGGCGGACTCCAACGACAAACGACTAATTCTTCAAATTAGTTCGTCAGCAAAGGAAATCTAAGAATGTTGATCTTAATACCCTTCATGTGGATGATCACATATACTCCAGTGACCAGATCCTAAAAGGATGGCATTATCACTTTACGCAGATTTCCACCCCGCCAAAAAACCCTTCCTACAACAGTCGTTTCAAAGCTGAAGCCCAGTTTGACGAAATCTTGATTACCGACCTTTGTCGTATGCAAAATGATCATACACCTGTAACTACTGCCGAAATAGAACAGTCCATCTTAAAACTTGGCCGCAACAAGGCTCCAGACTGCTCGGGTGTGACTGCTGACCACCTGAGATTTGCCAGCTCCATAGTCCTTGCGTCCCTTACAGCCATCCTGGATTACAATTACTTTTCAGCAGAAATGAAGACTGGTAATATACCCCAATATTCAAGAAAATAGGAAGGAAAGAACAAGCAGCCAACTATCTTGGTATAACTGTTACACCTCTAGTCACCAAAGTTGTTGAAAGCGTAATCCGTTCCAGGATGAACCCACAGCTGATGTTACAGCAAAATCCCTTGCAGTGTGGCTTCACAGCGGGCATCTCCCCTTGTACAGTGCAATCATCCTACAGGAGTCGGTCAAGGAGAACAAATCGAAGTATCCAGCATATGTTGGTCTATTTGATGCCAGAGCTGCGTTCGATGTGGTGGATCACTCCATTCTTCTCAGAAAGCTGTATCTAGCCGGCGTCCAAGGCTCCATGTGGCTAACTAGTTCAGATCTTCATACCAGAGCCAAGACTAAGATCAAATGGCAGGGATCCCTGTCCGATCCAGTCACCATCCAGCAGGGGGTGCGCCAAGGGGGCATCCTCTCTACGGATCTGTACAAGGTGTATATCAATGACCTGCTCAACAGACTCACCCACTGTGGCCACGGAGCTCGAGTGGGAGTGGTCCCCTGTTCAGCCCCTACGTGTGCTGACGATGTATGTCTCAATGCCTACAACGATTTCAACCTCCAAATCCTGGTGGATATTGCAGTTGATTATAGCAAAGACCAACACTATGATCTTCAGCCATCAAAGAGTGCGATCTTGTGTTCCGAGAAATCTGCCGATTGCGAGTTCTCTCTCGATGGTGTCGTCATGTCCATTGCTATCTCTGCCGTACATTTGGGTCTACACCGGGATGGCTCTATCTTGAACGCTCGTCCATCCATTGAGGAAAATGCCAGGAAAGCTAGACGTGCGATGTATTCTCTAATGGCTCCTGGACTACACGACATTAACGGCTTGAATCCTGTAACCTCACATCACTTATTGGAAACCTACGTCCTACTCATTCTACTGCACGGCGTCGAGACCCACTACCTGACCCAGGGAGACGTACAGCTCCTGGATCTCTTCTATCTTAAGGCTCCAAAACAAACCTTGTCTCTACCGGACCGTGTGGCCCAATCTGCAGTCTATATCCTCCTTGGTTGCCTGCCCGGATTCGTCTTCGAATGTTGACACTTCTGAGAAATATCTGTTCTGGTGGAAACTCGTTGTTGCATGAAATCTGCACTAGGCAAACCACCATGAAAGGCTTCAATGGCAAGAGTTGGTTCGCCGAGGTGCGAAGAATCTCGCCATATACGACCTACCGTCACTCCATCAACTCCTTCACAAGACGCCATCAAAAACATCTTGGAAGCGTATAGCTAGATCTGCTATCCTGGCCTACTGGACAGAAAAAATCCTGATTAGAGGACAGCTATATCCTTCATTGAAACATCTGATGCCAGATGACACCTCGATTGACCTGTGCTCTCCTCATTCAGCTGTGAAATCCATCACCTCAAATGTGGCGCACGTTCGCTCTGCACCGATTAGGTTAAGGCTCCTGACCGGGTGCTACGTCTTGCAAGCCAACGTGCTGTATTCAATCGGCATGCAGCGAGAGGCATGTGCCAGATTTGCTCTCAGAGCAATGAGAACAGAAGGCATTTCCGCGTCACCTGTGACGCTTTATCTGAAATACGCACCAAGTTCCTGTATCTCCTTATGCCTCCACCTTATGCTTTGAGTGTGGTACAGCTGCTCTCAACGCTTCATCGGTTCCTGACCGTCTAGCCTCACTCATATTGAATCCACTGAACTTCCTCGGTGAATGTTCTTGTCTGCCTTTGGTGGAGAGGATGATACCTACATTCTCCATCACCGTAGAACCGAGCTTTTAAATCAACTGCAATAGACTAATTGAACTCCTAAACCAATTCTATTAAGATCCTACAACATGTAGACATCGTTTCTTCAAACTGCATGAACTGGCGACTCCCGACTCCTCCTTTGTGCCTTGCGTTGTGGTGTGGCGTGTTTTTAACATTCGTTTCGTGTCGTGTGTGTTTTTAATATTCGTTGTAGGACTATGTACTCATACGCAGATGATCCTTTACAGAGGAGGGATGTACCAACTGAACTGAACTGAACGGATGACGCAAAATAGCTTTGATGATTTAAAGCGACATATAGACATGGGGCTAATCCAAACATATTACGATGCGAAATAAATCAATAGATTAGTTTGAAACTCTCAGGTTATACCTCGGTTCTAATAAAGCTAATATTGTACTATGAACTCATTGTCATTATAACATTTACTCGTGTTTTCTTTCACAGGACATCTTTATTTGGTAATCCTACAACAGCTACGGTAGAGTACAGGTAAGCATGTTCTTATAAGCAATTGGCATTTATAGTGTTGCCGTCATACCCTGCTTGCCAGAGCTGAATAACACTTATTTCACTCCAGTTATCGCTGGTTCTCTAGCTAAAAAATAACTCGAATGCTCGACACCTTAAGATTGTTCTAGATATTTTCCTTGACATAGGGAAGCAGAGCTTGCTCACTAAGACCAACGCCATCCCGGCAAGCAGATAACTGACGGTACAACGTTACCATAGCACCCACTTCGTGTGCTACAATATAATAGCTCTGTGAACATCCCGGATGGAAATACATAACAGGCAGGACGGTGCCTGGATGGGTACGGAGGCTGAGGCCACCCCCAATATTTTGGGCAGAAAAGAAATAAACACTAGACTATAGTTTCGAGGTTTTTCCGAAGAGAACGACCAGTGTGATATCGTAATCCTGCTATCGGAATGCAGCAGAATGCAGTGTTTTGCATCTGTAAATTTGAAAATTTCTTGGAAGGGTGATCTGTATAAAAGTTTTATGGATTGCTTAAATAATAAATGAAGGCTGATCTTCTAACAGATCAGAGTTCCGGACCGAACAACTTTCTACGCTCATCCAGAACAAATAGAATATATAATGCCGAAATGCTCCAGAAACACAATTTTACATATAAGTTAAAAAAGAAATATCCCGGACCCAAGGTCCGCTTGATGAGTTCCGGGCATTACAGGTTAGTTTTTCTGGGTATCTTGCATTTACCATGTTTACCCGATGTTGAGGCGGTTCTTCCATCAGACGCCCTCAGTTCTCATCCATTAACATCAGATGAGTTAATTGTTTGAGCTGATCTATCACCACAGCTCCTGACCTAGCGTATCTAATTCAGCTTAAGCCGGTGATGGGAGTCGTGTGGATACTTCATAGTCTCCACATGAACAGTTACAAGAGAAGTGCGGCTGAGATACTAAGGCTACGTTCGATAATCCACCGTATTCCCGGATCTTAATCTGAGGTGCTGAGGGAAAATTCCCTGTGAAGTCAAATTGTTTTTTAGTCTCCAGACGTCGTTAATTTTCCCACCTATCGCTTATCGCTCCAATGTGGTATATTTACGTATATCTACAAAAGTTCTTCGAAGTCAAATAATCCTTCCAAATGCATCAGAACACACCATTTACTAAACTTTAAGTATAAAAATTACAGGAATGGCCATATAGCAGGATAGTATTAGTTTCACTTCAAAAATCGTTCTATTGTTTTACTTCAGCCTAATAAAATACAGTTCCCAAAAGTCGGAAATATGCTGTCAAAATGCGCCAGAACGCGGCGTTTTACGTTTGAGATTTAAAAAATTCCCGAAACTTCACAGGATAACACATAAAGCAAAAAACTGATTAATCATTTGCGATTTTAATCCTTGAAAATTCGTCAGTATACCTCTCCAGCCGTCTAGAAACCTAGAGCTTCCGGGGACTAAGCAGCCCCTCGAACCTAGCCTTAATTGATAGAATATTGCCCCCACAACCGAAAATGCTTCCGTCGTGTCTGCATAGGTTATCTGTATACGGTAGGATTCTGTCGGTGGACAGTTAATTCCCGAGACACGTCCTCTGTGGACGTCACTTGACAAATATATGCGGTTTTATTGTCTTGGTGGGTAATTTACCGCACGACCTCTGGCATTACAGGTAGGCATTTCTGCATCTGTATTTTTGCATTTACCATGTTTAGCCCATGTTGAGGCGTTTACGGCATCAGATGCCCGCGATGCTCATCCATCAACACTGGATTATTTTGGTCCATCTGTCATCACACCTCCCGGGATAACGTATGTAATTCCGTATTAGCTGGTGCTAAGGGGCCGTGAGGTGGCTTGATAGTTTCCACATGAAACACCGCAATCAAAGCGCTGCTGAGATAACAAGGCTACGTCCTATAATCCTCCGTATTCTAGTCTGAATGTCAGGTACCGAGGGAGGCTTTCCTGTGGAGTCATACGGCGGCTTTTTGGTTCCCATACGTCATCAATTTTTCTATCTTTTACAAATCTCATCAATTTGTGAGCGTCAGATGGTCGCGACCTCGCAAGGAATGAAAGGGATCGTTTTTTTCGGATGCATGTTCTTATTCTGAAAACTAATCTTTGGGCTTGACACGGGTCATATGACGCCCAAGTTCAAAACGTATAGTTCATTCGTATTATTCAGGAATATTGTTGCATCATTTTCTTGGAATGCATGTTCTTATTCTGAAAACTAATCTTTGAGGCTTGACACGGCTCATATGACCCCCACATTTAAAATGTATAGTTCGCTCGTATTATTCAGGAATATTGTTGCATCATTTTCTTGGAATGCATGTTCTTATTATGAAAACTAAGCTTTGGGACTTTGGCTCATGTGACCCGCACGTTCTAAATGTATAGTTCGCTCGTATTATTCAGGAATATTGTTGCATCTGCTTTGTGGGATCTTTATATCCGTAACAATTAGTATTCGTCTACTGATTCTTATCTTCTCATTACTTGTTCCTTTAACAGATCCTCTTCAGATAGCAATCCGGGAAGAATTACGTTACAGTAAGTGTGTTTTATCATACAATAACCCAGCCACGCAAACAGGTTTTCAAAGTCCTGTATTGATGACGCAAAATAGCTTTGCTGATTCTAAAGCGACATGTAGACATGGGGCTAATCCAAAGATATTACGATGCGAAATAAACCAATAGATTAGTTTGAAACTCTCGGGTTATACCGCGGTTCTAATAAAGCTAATAATGTACTATCAACTCATTGTCATCATAACATTTACCCTTCCTCATGTTTTAATGACTTGTTCCTTTCACAGGACATCTTTATTTGGTAACCCTACTACAGCTACGGTAGAATACAGGTAAGCATATTCTTATAATCGATTGGCATTTAAAGTGTCGCCGTCATACCCTGCATGCTAGAGCTGAATAACCCTTATCTCACTCCAGTTATCGCTGGTTCTCTAGCTAAAAGAAAACAACACTCGACTGCATGACACATTATACTAGGGAAGTAGGATATTTCTCACCGAGACCAACATCGCCCAGGCAAGCAGAAACCTGAGGGGACCACGTACGCTACCATAAGACCCCGACACGTTACAGTGCTATAGACCTGTGAACATGGTCATACGTAAGTTTTGAGAACGCCAGATAGACGCGACCTCTCAAGCGATGAAAGGGAACATTTTCTTGGAATGCATGTTTTTATTCTGCAAACTAATCTGTGGGGCTTATATTATCCCCACCTTCAAAACATATAGGTGAAACTGATTGTTGGAAATATTACCACGTTGAGTAGATCAACGACTCGTCCACGTAAGGTGTTCGTGTTGACTTTCTGGGGACTGTCTAAAGAAATTTCGTATTCGAAACTTCATGTAAATATGGGTTAAAGTGTTAAATGTTTGGATAACATAGTCTAGTTTGTCCTCCATTCCCGAAAAGTGCCTTACTATGTATTGACGATTTTAGTCAACGTCACAAAACATTATTGCAGAAAGTTATAAAACAGGGCTATACCACCAAGCGCCTCCACTCAAAGTTTATCCAATTTAGCGATACATATCGCATGCTAAAATACGAGCGTAGCGTGCAAGACCTATGGCGTTACGTTTCGTAACTTGTGTCTAATTCCGCTTAACCCATGTACTTCAAGATCCTCATTGTGCTCATATGAACAGACACAACCAAAGCGTGACTGAGATACATCATTCTCTAGATGACGACTTTACAACGATTATCATATGGATTAAGAATACTGGTCAGCGATACGGATTTGATATTTTTGGAACATCATGATGTCTTGCCGGCATCAGTGAAATCTGTTCACTGCTTCTCTCTGGCAGGAAATAAGCCTATGTTTATGTATACTATGATTGTCTTTTTCAATTTGGTGCTAATGCTGTTATATGTGTTACGTCTAAACGATAATAGAAAAACGCAACAGAAAGAATTGATGTAGTCGAGTATTAACAGTCAAATATTTATTTACAATACTAAAATCATATACAAATTAAGTAGGTCAATATAGCAAACAAACGTCAAATAAAATCTTACTGTTCAATGTTATACCGGTGTATCTCTCGAAGTTCGTACCAACGTACAAATCTCTATACAGTTCGTGACGTGTAGAAATCGCGTTCTTGTATTTCCACAGTCAATAACGCTCAGCTGTTGTCCAGTTTCCGTCAGTTCAATCACGTAGATAATACAGCGGTCAAACACACAAGAGTAATCCAACAGGAATATAATCTAGCAGTCAGTATAATCTCAGTCAATAATCTCCGGTAACGGTAATGTCCAGTTATGCACCCAATAGAAACCGTTCGAATCTCCTCCTCGATCACTAAACTTCGAGCAATTTATACTCTATTGGGGCATTCGAGATAATTCTACCGAAACTAGAAGCTTCCACTGGTAGAGCAGTGATGTATAATTTAACCCAAATACAATTATAACCGCTACGAGAAAGTTCGACATAATTAACCCAGGTAAACAAGTTAATGCCAGTTTGACATTCCAGAAGCGTCCATAGTAAAGAACTCTATGACAGTCTATATGTGCAGATGGCGCTCAAGTATAACTGCCGGCAATATCCGGGGCTCTTGATGCATGGACAGATGGCGTTGTGCACTAAAAACTCGGGTCATACGAGGCTGTTCGTAGAGCGGCCATTTGCAATAACAGAATCCTCGAGAAAATACTAGACGGATGACTCACACAAATCGCTCACGACAAATCGGTCACGATTACGAGAAAATTTCAAATCATAACCACACAACAGAAGGTCAACAAGTCCACCTCAGTTCCACAATTCTAGAACTATCTTCAGTGTCTAACATTATACTGCAATACCATGACACTCCCCTCTTAAAAGAAGAAAGTTTCAAACTTGGAACTTTCTTGACAATTCAAAACATGATTACAAAACAAAATCTATATTACAACAGCAAAAATATTGACAAACATATGTACATTATATGCGAGACAAACAATCAGCGATCAAATTTTCCTTACCCTTAATATGTTTGATTTCAATATTGTATTCTTGTAACACCAAACTCCATCTCAACAGTCTTTGATTTTTGTTTTTCATCTTACTTATGAAAACAAGTGGATTGTGATCACTGAATACAGTAAGTGGCAACGATGAAGAAGTAACATAAACATCAAAATGTTGTAAAGCCAATATCATTGCCAAACATTCTTTCTCAATTGTAGAATAATTTCTCTGATGTTTGTCAAATTTACGTGAAAAATAACATATTGGGTGATCTACACCATCTATACCTTCTTGTAACAAAACGGCACCAGCAGCAACATCACTAGCATCTACAGCCAGTTTAAATGGTGAACCAAAATCTGGTGCTGGAAGAACTGGTGCGCTCTTGAGTATGGCTTTCAGTTTTTCAAAAGCCGATTCACATTCATCGTTCCAAACAAAAGTTATCCTCTTTCTTAAGAGCCGAGTTAAAGGCTCATTAATATCTGAAAAATTTGGACAAAATTTCCTGTAGTAACCAGCCATACCCAAGAAACGCATCAGTTGTCTCTTACATGTTGGTCTTGGAAATAGCGAGATATCACTGACCTTAGCATCTACAAGCTTTACCTGACCCTGACCTACGACATGACCCAAGAATGTCACACGTGCATGTCCAAATTCACTTTTTCCAAGGTTGACTGTCAGCTTGGCGTCACTCAGCCGATTGAACAGTGCGCGAATTCTCTGTAGATGAACTTCCCATGTATCGCTGTAGACAATGACGTTATCAATGTAAGTCTCACATCCTTCCAAACCGGAAGTAACACTGTTGATGAGACGCTGGAACGTGGCTGGAGAATTTTTCATTCCAAATGGCATAACTTTGTACTGGAACAGACCCCCCGGAGTGACGAATGCTGATATCTCCTTCGCACGATCTGTCAGTGGAACTTGCCAAAAGCCTTTCAGAAGATCAAACTTTCACACGAACTTGGCACGTCCCACTTTATCAATGCAATCGTCAATGCGTGGAATAGGAATTGTGTCTGTTTTGGTCAATATGTTCACCTTTCTGTAGTCAGTACACATCCTGTAACTGCCATCCGGCTTTGGAACGAGGATACAAGGTGAACTCCAGTTACTATTACTTGGTTCAATGAAGTCATTGTCCAATAAATACTGAATCTCTTTTTTCAGGTAGTGTTGTTTAATAGGATTCAAACGATATGGGTGCTGCTTCACTGGATTAGAATCTCCGACATCGACGTCATGTGAAATTGTATCAGTCCGAGTAGGAATGTCGGGAAACAAATGTTCATATTGACTGAGCAGAGTTCGAAGTTCTTCCTGACGCGCTGGCTCGAGATGACACAACTTGGAATCCAATTTAAGTAGAATGTCAGAGTTCTGTAATTTCGCTGCTGTCATGGGCTCTTCACAAGTTTCATTAGTATCAGGGTCAGAACTAACTACACTTACAGGATGGACAGTACTGTTAGTGCTATCTCTGTCTATGTATAACTTTAACAGATTTACATGGCATAACTGTTTGTTTTTACGCCTGTCAGGAGTCTGAACTACATAATTAAGGTCAATTAGTTTCTTTTCAATGACATAAGGACCATAATATCTAGCCTTAAGTGGATTACCAGGAATAGGCAGAAAAGCCAGAACCTTCTCACCAGGTTTGAAACTTCGTTCAAGGGCATGTTTTTGAGCTGACTTTAAATTTGACATGGCCAAATCACGTGCTTTGGTTAACCTGGTGCGAAAGTCCGACACATATTGTAAGAGACTACATGAGTCAAGATCACTGACTAGGACTTTTCCTTTAGCAGTTTAATGGACCCTCTAACTGTATGACCAAAGACTAATTCGAATGGACTGAAGCCTAAAGACTCTTGAACAGACTCTCTAACAGCAAACAATAACAAATGTATGCCTTCATCCCAGTCTTTTTCAGTGTCAAAACAATAAGTCCTAATCATGTTCTTTAATGTCTGGTGGAATCTTTCTAATGCGCCTTGGCTTTCTGGGTGGTATGCAGATGATTTGTACTGCTTCATTCCCAATTCATGCATGACTTGTTGAAAGATTCCTGACATGAAATTAGATCCCTGATCAGATTGAACAGACTGGGGTAGGCCGACAAGTGTGAAAAACTTAACTAAGGCCTTAACAATAGTTTTTGCCTTAATATTCCGTAAAGGAATGGCCTCAGGGAACCTGGTTGAAGCACACATGATTGTTAACATGTATTGGTTGCCTGACTTTGTTTTTGGTAATGGACCAACACAATCTATAATCACCCTACTAAAGGCTTCCCCAAATGCAGCGATTGGTTATAGAGGGGCCTTTGGTATGGTTTGGTTAGGTTTTCCTACCATTTGACATGTGTGGCATGACCTACAAAATTCAACAACATCTTTCTTTAAATTTGGCCAATAGAAATGATTTAGAATTTTGTAGTATGTTTTGTTAACACCTAAATGGCATGAACGAGGTGTTTCATGGGCTAGTCTGAGGATATCTAAACGATATGACTTTGGTACCACAATCTGATACTTAACTGCCCACTCATCATCAGGTGACACATCTGGCGGTCGCCATTTGCGCATAAGAACACCATTCTTACAAAAGTAACACACAGGCTCTTGAGTTACATCACACTTATCTACTGCCCTGTCAAATAACTTGGAAATGTCCTTGTCACTATGCTGTTCATTAACCAGCTGTGATTTTGAAATTTTGTCATTAGAACATTCCAATTTGCTATCCAAATGTGGCTTATCAGCCTCATCATTTAAACACACAAAGGTGTCGGCTAAACAAACGTCATAGATGACGTCATCTTTGAGACTTTTCAGACTCTTCAGCCAATTTACTCATGGCTCTAGTAACTGCACAAGCAGGATACAAACTTTGAGTTTCGTCTTCAACTGGATCATGAATCTGATCCAAACAAGGCTTGTCAGTTACAATCGGGTTAACCCCGACCTTATCTCCCACAAGATCATTGCCAAGAAGTAATTGAACACCCTCAAACGGTAAACTACCTTTAATACCCACCGTAACAGGTCCAGAAATCAAGTCGGAAGACAGATGAATGTTATGGAACGGAACGGGTGTGTAATTTACAGAATCTACCCCTTTAATCATGACATTACTGCCTGCAGATGAAGAATCAGAAAACGGCAAAATATCTGCCAACAAAAGAGACTGGGATGCATCCGTGTCTCGCAAAATCTTCACAGGAGTAGCATTAGAAAAATCACTTGAAAGTGACACAAAACCATTGTGGATAAATGGTTAAAAAATCTCCATAACAGGATTTGAAAAACTGTCAACCTTATCCTTGATAGAACTAATAGGAACAGTGTCCTTGGCCATGTTAACGTCATATACATTATGAACGTCACTAACCTGCTTGGGTATAGATCTTGAAGTGAGGAAACCACTAGGCTTTTGAAAGCCTTGATCTTGTTTTCTTCTTTTCAATTTAAAACAATCCGCCATTAAATGGCCGTCCCTCTTACAGTAGCTGCAAACGGGAGACTTATTTTGAGGGTTAAAAGTGGGTGACTGAGACTTTGTGTTTGACCTTTGACGTTTGTAACTGGAGTTAAAAGTTTTAGGCCTTGAGAAAGAATTGGATTTGTTACCTGAGATGTTAGACTGGAATGAACTTGGCTTAATAGCATTGACAAATGATAATTTGTGTGTCAGAGCGTATTCATCAGCAAATCGGGTTGCTTCGTCTAAAGTGTTGGCATTCTTTTCATCAAGAAATGTTCTAATATCTCCATGGATACACCTTTTAAATTCCTCTACTAGCATAAGCTGTCTAAGGTTTTCAAAGTTGTTGTCAATTTTAACCGAAGCACATCACCTATCAAATAGCTGTTCTTTTGAACGAGCAAATTCTACACGAGTCTGAGAGTTTTCTTTTTCACAACTACGAAACTTTTGTCTATAGGCTTCAGGAACTAATTCATAGCCTTTAAGGATTAAATCCTTCACTCTGTCATAATTTGATGCTTGCTCTACCATCAATTGAGTGTAAAAACACTTTGAAGAATTAAACTCCAATTTTCTTTTGGCCAGTTTAAATTTTCAGCAATTTTCTCAAAATGCAGAAAATATTTATCAACTTCTTTTTCCTGAAATGGTGGGACAAGACGTGTTTGACGAGCTGCATCAAATTTTGATTGTGATTGTACAGGAGCATGTGTAGGAGGACTTGTTCGCGACTGAAATTCCATATGCTTCAATTCTAACTGAAACTGTCTTTCTTTCTCTTTCTCTTCTCTCTCTCTCTCTAATGCTCTTTCTTTCTCTCTTTCTCTCTCTAACTGAAACTGTCTTTCTTCCTTTTCTCTTTCTCTCTCTAATTCTAATTTCTTTAATTCCAGCTGATTTTGCAATTCTAGTTTCTTTAATTCCAAATCACCAGCTGTTCCCTCAGTTAAATCAAAATCACTTTCATCCCAAAGTTGTTTGCTAACAAAATGTTTCATAATGAGTTTCTTAATTTCTTGCTTTCTCCAAGATGTTTTAACTTTAATTTGTAGGAATTTACACAGCGCGAACAAATCCTCTTTGCGTAGTTCGTCAAATTTCTCCTGACTAGGCTTTGAAGCAAACTGTGCTGGGTCGAAAGACATGCTGATAATATACTACTACTCGACTTCACAAATTCAGACAATGTATCAATTTAGAACTATGTTGCAAAGCTGGAATGTAAACAAAGCTCCCGGACAGGCCCCCAATTTCTGTTACGTCTAAACGATAATAGAAAAACGCAACAGAAAGAATTGATGTAGTCGAGTATTAACAGTCAAATATTTATTTACAATACTAAAATCATATACAAATTAAGTTAGGTCAATATAGCAAACAAACGTCAAATAAAATCTTACTGTTCACTGTTATACCGATGTATCTCTCGAAGTTCGTACCAACGTACAAATCTCTATACAGTTCGTGACGTGTAGAAATCGCGTTCCTGTATTTCCACAGTCAATAACGCTCAGCTGTTGTCCAGTTTCCGTCTGTTCAATCACGTAGATAATACAGCGGTCAAACACACAAGAGTAATCCAACAGGAATATAATCTAGCAGTCAGTATAATCTCAGTCAATAATCTCCGGTAACAGTAATGCCCAGTTATGCACCCAATAGAAACCGTTCGAATCTCCTCCTCGATCACTAAACTTCGAGCAATTTATACTCTATTGGGGCATTCGAGATAATTCTACCGAAACTAGAAGCTTCCACCGGTAGAGCAGTGATGTATAATTTAACCCAAATACAATTAACCGCTACGAGAAAGTTCGACATAATTAACCCAGATAAACAAGTTAATGCCAGGTTGACATTCCAGAGGCGTCCATAGTAAACAACTCTATGACAGTCTATATGTGCAGATGGCGCTCAAGTATAACTGCCGGCAACATCCGGGGCTCTTGATGCATGGACAGATGGCGTTGTGTACTAAACACTCGGGGCATACGGGGCTGTTCGTAGAGCGGCCATTTGCAATCACAGAATTCTCGAGAAAATACTAGACGGATGACTCACACAAATCGCTCACGACAAATCGGTCACGATCACGAGAAAATTCCAGATCATAACCACACAACAGAAGGTCAACAAGTCCACCTCAGTTCCACAATTCTAGAACTATCTTCAGTGTCTAACTTTATACTGCAATACCATGACATATGAAATATGGAAACGGTCTTTGGATTATGGACGCGGATATTCTTTAATGGACGACGGCTGAAGTAAGAATGACGGACCAGTCGCTTGTTATGGGGGGAGCAGCATGAGTTTTGTAGCATGTCTGTTGCCACCGAGGGGAAGATTAATTTCCTCTACATGATGATTACATCGATAGTCACACATGCGTAGCTAATCATATCGTATTTAGTTATATCGTCGCTATATAGCCGAAATAGCGCTGAACGCGACGTTAAACCCTAACTCACTCACTTTACTTGGAAAGTGTTATACCAATAGGGTTCGCTCGTATTATTCAGGAATTATGTTTCTTGTTCTTTGTATTACAAGCGTCTAGTCCGTCATTCATAATCCAGCCGTCGTCCATTAGAGAATATCCGCGTCCATAATCCAAAGACCTATTCCATTTCCATATAACAGTATTAGCACCAAATTCAAAAAGACAAAAGTATACATAAACATAGGCTTGTTTCCTGCAAGAGAGAAGCGGTCAACAGTTTTCAATGATGCCGGCAGATATCATGATGTTCCAAAAATATCAAATCCGTATCGCTGATCGGTATTCTTAATCCATAATATTCGTTGTAAAGTCGTCATCTAAGAATGATTTATCTCAGTCACGCTTTGCTTGATTGTGACTGTTCATATGAGTACCATGAGGTTCTTGAAGTACATGGGTTCATACGGCCCCTAGCCCCGGGTTAAGCGGAATTAGACACAAGTTACGAAACGTAGCGCCATAGATCTTGCACGCTACGTTCGTATTTGCTATCAGCATGCGATATGTATCGCCAAATTTGAGAAACTTTGAGTGGAGGCGCTTGGTGGAATAGCCCTGTTTTATAAGTTTCTGCAACAATGTTTTGTGACGTTGATTAAAACCGCCTTTATGTCATCTCCTAATGGAGAATTTTTGAAAGCTGAGATAGGAGATCCATAGTTGCACAATGTGTTGGGGTGGGTGGAGAAGAAACACATATCCCCCTGGGATGAAGTAGGGGTGTATTGCATAACCACCAAGGGTTTGTGGAGGAACGATTCGTACGTTGATCATAAAAGAGGGATTGCTTAGCAAAACCAACTGATCCAAAGCACCAAACTTGGCACATCCTTCAGTTGAGGCATAGGCCTATAGAACAATATCAGAATAGGTGCCCCAGAAGGGAATCTGAGGGGAAATATTATCCTTGGAAGGCGTCGCCACTTTCATTATCCTTGAGGCTAGTAAGCTGAAACTTATCACATTATATCTTTGGTTCCAGCGCTATCAGAAAATATAGCAAAATCCAAGATGGTCTCAATGACGTTGTCACAGTGACGTCATATTATAAAAAAAGAAGTTATTTTGTGGACGAATTATCAGCCCGATTTTTGGATATGCTAAATTTTCTTCGCTTAAACTGCATGATAAATTAGGAATTCTATAACACTTACACCTATTACACACTGATAACCGTGCAATTATTACACGATTTAGCACGGTTAAGAATTTTGTGACGCATGAAATCCACACCCGTGACCTTGACACGCACAGGTGTTCGCTCGGGAGAATCCATTTCACAGGGCGGGTGATAAATGGCAGGACAAAGTCTCGTCTGCCTGCATGTACAATCGAATAAACAAATAGAATGGATACCCTGTAAGCAGGAACTTTATTTTATTTTAAAGGCAGAAAATGTATAATCGCAGATATTTACAAACCAATTGGTACATACGAGTGTACACAAGAAACAGATCAACATGAGAAACAAGACGTGCTTTCAGATATGAATTATCTAGAGAAGCGGAGATCGAAAAGTTCATGAGAGGCGCAGATGATGAATATCTTCTTGCTGTTTTAAATGAGGCACAACACGAGTGTGACCAGCTGAACAAAGGTAGATTTTTCTCCGCTGACGATGAGAAATTAAGAGATCTGGCAGGCAAACGAAATAGGAAATACGGATATTTAAATGTATCACATTCGTTCTATATTATAATCAAGTCTTATAAATAAATACATCTAAAGATTACCCGTTACACCAATCATTGCTTGAGATCAATAACTGCCACGGTTCTGCTTCAGGCGGGTGTGTCTATCATTGATGTGATGTCGGTTACAGGCCACAGAAATTACAAACGACATCAAATGTAATTTCACATCTGTTCTTGGCGGATTTTTTTCCAAAATGCCAATGTTTCCAATAGCACCGTGAACATAAATTTCCTTCCTAGTTAAATAAATACTGCCGACATTTTTCATTGTTTGAGAGAAAGCTGTAAATTAATATTTATTAAAGACGTAAATTTCTGTCTCAAGTTTAACTGTTGGTTCCATCGTGATTGATTAATAATGCGACACAAATAGGCTTGTTGCATTTACGTTTTACTTCTCCCCCTTCTGAGAGACCACATAAACTCGTCCAATGATGTTGACACCCTGCCAACTGAGGCGGACGGCACATTTCAACAAAGGGAAGAAAGGTTGTGAACGTTTACCATATTTTTCAATCTTTCATTGTAATCTTTGTTGATAATCAATTTGAGTAGTGCAATAGAATAGAAATAATGTTTTCATAAGCGTGCTAAATCGTTCATTCACGCACGGTTAGTGTGGGAAAGTTTATAAATTTTAGGGCGCGGGCTTTGCCCGTGCCGCTAAAATGTAAACTTTCCCACAATAGCCGTGCGTAAATTAACGATTTAGCACGCTTATGAAAACATTATTTCTTAAATAAAATCGTCTGATTTGATATAAGGTAATATCGGGCACTTTTACGTAGAAAAAGGCACACATTTTGAAGAAATACGGCAAAGCCCCGACATTTCACTTCCATGCCGCTCAGTTTGCATTTACCCATGATGCTTTTCTCCGGGGTTTGTGCAACAAAATCAAAATGGCCCTAATCTGATAAGCTTGAAGACACAAAGTGCAAGCTCCCAACACTTCTGTACTCTGAGCACAAAGTTCATTGCGAAAGGCAGAGTCGTTAAGCTGAATCCATCATTACCAACCGAACTAGGGAACCTCCCTATTCAATATCATTTTTGAAACAGTGGATGTTGAATGTAGTTTGTTACCCCCCCTACGGAATAATCCGCTTCCAAACCTGAAACCATCCTAGGCACTCTCAATAGCGATGGATAGAAGTACATAATACAAGCGTCTAGTCTGTCATTCAATATTCAGCCGTCGTCCATTAAAGAATTTCTGCGTCCATAACCCAAAGACCTAATTCATATGATAACATTAGCACCAAATTAAAAGGATAAATCATAGTATACATAAAGCTAGGCTAATTTCCTGCAAGAGAGAAGCGGTCAACAGTTTTCAATGATGCCAGCAAGACATCATGCAGTTCCAAGAATATCAAATCCGTATCGCTAATCAGTATTCTTAATCCATATGATATACGTTGCAAAGTCGTTATCTAGAGTATGATGTATCTCAGTCACGCTTTGATTGTGACTGTTCATATGAACACTATGAGGATCATGAAATACATAGGTTCATACGGCCCCTCGCCCCGAGTCAAGCGGAATTAGGCACAAGTTATGAAACGTAACGCCATAGATCTTGCACGCTACGCTCGTATTTTGCTATCAGCACGCGATATGTATCGCCAAATTCGAGAAACTTTGCGTGGAGGCGCTTGATGATATAACAAGTTTCTCCAATAAAGTTTTGTGATGTTGATTAAAATCGTCACATTCAACACAGGATCTAGCAAATGCTACTAGGCGAGATATGTATACGTCATATGCAGGTCCCTCTGGTATATTACTGCGCAGATAGGTATAGTTTACGATGTCGAAATTGTGATCATCTCTTTTGTCGTAAAATCGTCAAGAGAGACGACCCGCTTCATTCTTATAGAGATATGGGTCTAAATAATATGTGCCGCTAGGGCCATCTGCAGTTTCCTTTAAATCCAGTGAAGGTCGATATATGTCCTTCACTGCGTCATTTATATAGCGATTATCCACAGCAAGAATATAGTCTATATAGCGTTTGGTGAATGAGGAGGATGAGGAGTTGTCAGAGCATTTCCATCATAGCTCTCTAGATTCGTATCGCTTATGCCGGTGCTAGTGGCCGTGTGGTCATATCATTCAAGTTGCCACATGAACAAGTACAATAAAAGCGCACCTGAGATACAACACATATCACGAATCGTGAGATTATTGGTATGCACTTTAGAATAGGTTAACCGGAAGACTATACTGTGAAGCTATGTGGCTCTGTCAGTATGTCGGCACCCCTTCCCACTTCCCTTATATGTGTTGTAATTTTTACCTGTATATGGCGAGATTCTGCTGGTGGACGTTTCGTCTCCTAGGGCCGCCCCCTGTACAGACCTTTTGTCTTTGATATATGTTGGCATTTGTGGGAAGTTGATGATGGGCCGACATCGGGCCTTACAGACTAGTCTTTTGTGTTACATGCCGTCATTTTTATCTGACGACGATACAGCTCACCAATACGCAGCGTACGAGTTGACACAGCGAAACAGCTCACCAGTTACCAATATACGAGTTGTCAGAGCATTTCCGTCATCGCTCTCTAGATTTGTATCTAATACCGCTTATGCCTTTGCTTGGGGCCGTGTGGGCATACCATCCAAGTTGCCCCATGAACAGGTACAATCAAAGCGTACCTGAGATACAACACATATATATGTTGGGATTTGTGGGAAGTTGATGCTGGGTCGACATCGGGCCTTACAGACTATTCTTTTGTGTTTGTGGAAAGCCATGATGGAAATGCTCTGACAACTCGTATATTGGTAATTGGTGAGCTGTTTCGCTGTGACAACTCGTACACTGGGTATTGGTGAGCTGCATCGTCGTCAGATGATAGGGGCCGTGTGGTCATATCATCTAAGTTGCCACATGAACAGGTACAATAAAAGCGTACCTGAGATACAACACATATCTCGAATCGTTAGATTATGGGTATGTGCTTTAGAATAGGTTAACCGGAAGACTATACTGTGAAGTCATGTGGCTCTGTCAGTATGTCGGCACCTCTTCCCACTTCCCTGTGTTGTGTTGTAATTTTTACCTGTATATGGCGAGATTCTGCTGGTGGACATTTCGTCCCCGAGGCCCGACCCCTATACAGACCATTTGTCTTTGATATATGTTGGCATTTGTGGGAAGTTGATGCTGGGTCGACATCCGGCCTTACAGACTAGTCTTTTGTGTTAAATGCTGTCATTTTCATCTGACGACGATACAGCTCACCAATACCCATTGTACGAGTTGTCACAGCGAAATAGCTCACCAATTACCAATACACGAGTTGTCAGAGCATTTCCATCATAGCTCTCTAGATTTGTATCTAATACCGCAGTAGTATAGTAAGGGCATCCTAAGCCAACGGCAAGGCCGTTCGCATGCGCGGAAATGGCCGCGACGTCACTTCCGGATTCTAGACATAAAACTACCTCCAACACAAGAGAGCTCCCCGAAAAGTTCACTATAGGTCCGGCACTTTCGTGACCTTTGGGGGATGTAGTCCTCCGCTGTGATGCGGTCGCGGGGAAAAGCCTCCGCGGACAGAAAGTAGTCCCCAGACTTCAAATACGCTGCATGGACCGATTGGGTCGAGTGAGGTGTCAAAGTGAAGCGCTTCTCCAGGGCGATCAAGTCATGGATGGGTGCATGTAAATTTAGGATTTGTCCCGAAGATATATAAAGCGGGACACGAACTTTACCCCTAAAATAGGGGAAAATCCCTATCAACCGAGTCCGAAAGGGCTAATATCGATCCCCGGGCTTATCGGGGCCTACCTGTCAAGTCATGGGTGGGTGCATGTAAAATTAGGATTTGTCCCGAAATTACAAAAAGCGGAACACGGACTTTACCCCTAAAATAGAGGAAAACTCATATCAACCATGTCCAAAAGGGGTAATATCGGTCCCCCGGCTTATCGGGGCCTGCCTATCAAGTCATTGGTGGGTGTATGTAAAATGAGGATTTGTTCCCGGAAATATAAAAAGCGGAACACGGACTTTACCCCTACAATAGGGGGAAAACCCTATCAACCAGGTCCATAAGGGCCAATATCGGTCCCCCGGGCTTATCGGGGCCTGCCTATCAAGTCATGGGTGGGTG
This sequence comes from Hanleya hanleyi, assembly GCA_036873755.1. Classification (NCBI taxonomy): domain Eukaryota; kingdom Metazoa; phylum Mollusca; class Polyplacophora; order Lepidopleurida; family Hanleyidae; genus Hanleya; species Hanleya hanleyi. The sequence continues at coordinate 25,431 of JAVTVY010053390.1, forward strand.
GTTGCAAATTGAGGATTTGTCCCCGAAAATATAAAAAGCGGAACACGGACTTTACCCCTACAATAGGGGGAAACCCCTATCAACCATATCCTAAAGGGGTAATATCGGTCTCCCGGCTTATCGGGGCCTGCCTATCAAGTCATGGGTGGGTGCATATAAAATTATGATTTGTCCCGAAAATATAAAAAGCGGAACACGGACTTTACCCCTATAATAGGGGAAAACTCCTATCAACCATGTCCAAAAGGGTAATATTGGTCCCCCGGTTTATTGGGGCCTGCCTATCAAGTCATGGATGGGTGTATGTAAAATGAGGACTTGTCCCCGAAAATATAAAATGCGGAACACGGACTTTACCTCTACAATAGAGGCCTGATTCGCACATTTGCATCTATACGGGAAAATGCCTGTATGGGGTATGGGGGGTGGTCATTTTTTTGGGATTTTACTATGGGTTGTGGGGTCTTGTTTTCTTCGTGTCACCACGTAAAACACGATGGGAAGGATCTCGAAGTTAAGCGATGAAATTCTTCGAAAAGTTTACGGAGGTCTGGATAGGCCCATAGGCCCATACTGGCTCAGGGGGATAGGTCCATACTGGGCAATTCACACATGTTCATTGCGATATGAGTTGTTTGGTCATGCTTTTCACATCTCACCACGTAGAACACGATGGGTGGGGTCCCGAAGTTAAGCGGTGAAATTTTTCGAAAACTTCACGGAGGACTGGATAGGCCCATAGGCCCATACTGGCTCAGTGGATAGGTCCATACTGGGCAATTCACACATGTTCATTGCGGTATGGGTTGTGGGATCTTGTTTTTCACGTCTCACCACGTAGAACACGATGGGAGGGGTCTCGAAGTTAAGCGGTAAATTTTTTCGAAAAGTTCACGAAGGTCTGGATAGGCCCATAGGCCCATACTGGCTCAGTGGATAGGTCCATACTGGGCAATTCACACATGTTCATTGCGGTATGGGTTGCTTGGTCTTGTTTTTCACGTCTTACCAAGTAGAACACGATGGGAGGGGTTTCGAAGTTAAGCGGTGAAATATTTTGAAAAGTTCACGGAGGTTTGGATAGGCCCATAGGCCCATACTGGCTCAGTGGATAGGTCCATACT
>JAVTVY010053391.1:0-27035 GCA_036873755.1 Hanleya hanleyi
AAAAAAATATCCGAATAAAATGGATTTGCCAGTAATGTTAAAAAAATAAGAGAGCACTGAGCTAAACTGTGGAAATCCGCGAAACTTTTCCTCCTGGGATTTGGATCCTTGTACTTGTAACCTCGTCTCATTGGAGTCTCCACGTAAACGAAATCGATACACATGGGACTTCTGCAACCAAATAAATCAGCCAAGATTGGCTCTTTTAATCCCTATGAATCTCGATACGTTCTTCAATATAAAGATAAAGGCAATCGTCTCACAGCCAGGTCAAGGAGTCGATGTTCGGGGTCCCGTGAACATTTTCCTTGATCAAAACAACCTCTGCTATAAAGCCGCTGTATATGTTTTGAAAAGCAATGATTCGGCGATTTCTAATAGCTATATATCCATTTCTTGACAAACTAATTATTCGTAATTAAACCAACTTTTTTCAGAAAAACATGTCTTCGTTTTAGATTCTAACGCCACGATCATTTCCCCATCTCGAAATTAATAATTTGAGGCGAATATCCTTAAAGTGGGCTTACTATATGTTTCCGTCAGATTTATTCAACATTTGTGCTTTTCTGCATGGAAAAGTGGGTAAAACTTATTTTATTTCGTATCAGATCATTATTTACTAATTGATCATGCAGTTTTCGCGAAGAAAACGCTTAAAAAAATTTATTTTTTAATCTCAACCAAAAATCGGCCAAAAAATGCCATTTTTGAAAATGACGTCATCATGGCGGCTATCTTGGATTTTACATTTTCTAGTAGAGCTTGACCAAAAGATATAGCGTGGTAAGTTTGAGCCTCCTAGTCTTAACGATAGCGAAAATATTTAGGGGGCATTTCCCCCCACCCAGGCTGCAGTACACTCCAAATCGCACAGGCCAGATAGGGTTGACATAAAATACAATTCACACTAGAGATTTATGAGAACCGTCACTGCGTGAAATGGTCAAGTTTCCAATTCCGGAAACCCGCCGGAAACCTGTAGCAACACAGTTTCCAATAGGTTTCCGGCGGGTTTCCGTAATTGGAAACTTGACTATTTTACGCAGTGCGTGATCATGTAACTTGTGTTATGTTCGATTTGGCTTCATATACCGTGTGAGGTGTGCCAATTCAGCCTCCGATGAGCGATATAAACCACGAGCATGCGTGGCCGTACGCGGTCTGAGAAGAAAACACTAATTGGCCTCATCAATTCTGGATACAACCGTAATTCGGCTGTCAAAATATTGTTATAGCCGTCATTTTGAATGAATGAGATAATCAAATAAAAGAATTCCCTTATTACCAACACATAATTATTGACTTTGTCTTCACAATGATGCTGTCAGTATACTTTAACAGGCTAATTCCGTTTGTCTAATGAAGAGCGAATGGTCATGCAAAGAAATCTGGCATGTCACGTTATTACGGTTATTGATGATCATTTTACTATATGAGCTAATACGTCTAGGCTTTAGGCCATCTACAATCAAGATCTGGGCAGATCAACTCTGACAATGAAAGATATAACCTCCACTTCAGGAGGAGGAGGAATTATTACCAAGTGATTGTCTCACGCAACACTGAATAAATTACTTCTCACGGACTGAAGCATGGCATCAAGCCCGATCAGGTTGTTTAAACGACCAATCAGATCAGGTTATTTAAAAGACCAATCAAATAATATCCTTTAAAAGACCAATCAGAACGGGTTATTCAAAACACCAATCAGATCAGGGTATTTACATTTGAATTATCGCCGTCTCCACATACATCAGTCTAGTGCTCCACTATAATCGATGTGTATACACTTATCTTCCGCATACAAATAACATAACCTATGGGTCAGGTAAGGGAATTTGTCCGTCAATCGATCACACATCGCACAGATAGAACTAAATTTGTTTTGTGTGTACACGACATTGTTGAATATGAGAACTGAAAACTAAACCGATTCTCCTTATTTCCTCAATCCTTATTATTGACCAGTACTACAATGATTTCGTTACGTATGTCAGCTGTAGATATAAACTACCGTAATAATATCGTGCTCAAGCGGGGCTTGCTAAGGGGCTTAAAGACATAAGGAAGAACGACTGGTTTAATCAAGACAATCTGTTTACTGCAGATAATACATACAATTCAATAAATGAAATCATAAAGGCCTCAAAAACACGCGTGGCGCCAAAACCATCAATAGTTCTGTTTTATTCCGATGTTAACCACATTATACTTCTCTGTTTCAATGTTCACCAGTTGTCCATGCCGATGGTATATCCAACTGCTCCGGTAGAATGCGCTTCTACGCAGTATACATGTAGAGTTTGTTTCGCCTACTCCAGTTGAGTGCGTTTCACCTGTGCGTACATGTAGAGTCCGTATCGCCCGCTCTAGTGGATTGTTCTCCCCTAGTATATTGGCCTTAGTACCAGCAGTATTCTGACGGCCACTTGTCGTTATTGTTGGTTAGATGATCGGTTGCTGATGTTATACAGCCCACAATCTGGTTATTATGGTCCAGTGTCCCGTATAATAACTGAAATTGAACTGGATCTAATAAATACTCAGAATACTAAATTTGAGTGGCCTGAAACAATTACAGCAACATATTGCTTTTACAATAAATCTTTATAAGATTTATGGTAACAATCCTCGACAACATAGGTATAAATTGGCGAAAATGCTACCGGTTCTATGAGCCATTTAATATAACCAAATATAATACCGTATTTCTTTCGACATGTGCTCATTTTACTTCATATATCTGCTATCTTTATACAGAAAATATTGTTTTCAAGGACAATAACAAAATGAATTTACAGTACCTGAGATTCACTTGGAATATCAAAATCGCCACTATAACAGTGGCCCCGCTCGCAACCTATCCTAGGTTAACGGCAAACGTGTGGTCAGCTCAGAGCAAAATTTAGGAATGGCATTATAATCTCGAGTTCCTTCACAAGAAACTGAAGGTTCACAGCACACACCAATCAAAATACCAATCGACCACCTACTAAGCATATACGGTCAGTCGTGGTAAAACTAACTGCTTAACCGCATTCCATAAGGCTGTGCTAACCATGAAATCTACCTTTCGTCATGTAAGGCGACGCCAAATACAACCAATATTACATTAGTATGTTCCTATACTATATACAATTACTAGCAAGCCTATACAGGCGTGACAACGTAGATTTGCCATCCGGAGCAAAAGGATCTCAAAAATTCAACTCGATTAAGTATTTCTGGTCTTTTCCTGAAATCAGTCACTATCCTCGTCGTATTTAACTATCTATGTCTACATCACCCGCACACAGAGACGTTATGTGGGGAACAACATCTCTGATGGGGTAGTATTGATCCGACGTCCTACCATAACAGCTGTTAGGTCAGGCCTCCGTCTACTTTATGGGACGTAAAATTACCTTTCACTCTCACCAGCAGATATCTCCCACCCATCAATAAAGGGAGCACAAGGTATAATCATCGGTAAGGTGGAGAAAGGATTTCGAGAAATGAGCTTATAGGGCGAAAGGGAAAAACCCAGTGGGCCAAGAACCTCTCCGCTGTTCCGAAATTGGAGCGATATGCAAGAGGTGGAAAATTGACGACGGGTGGCTTCATAGGCTTATGTAGTGTGCCAAGTCAGCCTGTGGCGAGCGATATAAACCCCTAACATGTCCTTGGTTGCCGTACGCGGTCTGTGGAGAAAGCATTGGTCTCATCAATTCTGGATGCAACAGTAATACGGCTGTCAAAATATTGTTATACCCGTCATTTTGAATGAATGAGATAATCAAATAAAAGAACTCCCTTATTAACAACACATAATTATTGACTGTCTTCAAACTGATATTGTCAGTATGATTAAACAGGATACTGCCGTTTGACTAATGAAGTGCGAATCGCAATCTAAAGAAAACTGGCATGTCACATTATCCTCGTGATTGGGCATTTTACTTTTGCGGAGTTGGCACCCTACAAAAGTCAGATTTCTTAAACATTTGTGCTTTTCTGCAAGGAAAAGTTGGTAAACATATTTTATTTCGTACCTGATTATTATATACTAATTGATCATGCAGTTTTTGCGAAGAAAACGCTTAAATAAAAAAATCGAAAAATCTCACCGAAGAATAGGCCAAAAATGCCATTTTTGTAAATGACGTCATCATGGCGGCTATCTTGGATTTTTTTTACATTTTCTAGTAGAGCTTGACCAAAAGATATAGTGTGATAAGTTTGAGTGGTTAGTCTTAGCGATAGAGGGCACTCACCCCCAAGCTGCGGTACACCCCAAATCGCCCAGGCCAGATAGGGTTACCATAAAATACAATTCACATTAGAGATTTATGAGAACCTTGATCATGTAACTTGTGTTATGTTCGATTTGGCTTCATAGACTGTATGAGGTGTGCCAAGTCAGCCTTCATGAGCGATATAAACCCCAAGCATGCATGGCCGTACGCGGTCTGTGAAGAAAACACTAATTGGCCTCATCAATTCTGGATACAACCTTAATATGGCTGTCAAAATATTGTTATATCCTTCATTTTGAATGAACGAGATAATCAAATAAAAGTACTCCCTTATTACCAACACATAATTATTGAGTTTGTCTTCACAATGATGTTGTCAGTGTGCTTTGACAGGCTAATTCTGTTTGTCTAATGAAGAGCGAATGGTCATGTAAAGAAATTGGCATGTCACGTTATCCTGGTTATTGATGGTCATTTTACTATATGAACTAATAGGTCCAGGCTTTACGCCATATTCAATCAAGATATGAGCAGATCAACTCTGACACTGAAAGATATAACCTCGCCTTCAGAAGGAGGAGGAATCATTGCCAAGTCATTGTCTCACGCAACACTGAATAAATTACTTCTCACGGACTGAAGCATGGCATCAAGCCCGATCAGGTTGTTTAAACGACCAATCAGATCAGGTTATTTAAAAGACCAATCAGATAATGTCATTTAAAAGACCAATCAGAACGGGTTATTCAAAAGACCAATCAGATCAGTGTATTTACATTTGAATTACCGTCGTCTCCACATACATCAGTCTAGCGCTCCACTATAATCGATGTGTATATACACATAATTTGTCCGTCAATCGATCACACGTCGCACAGATAGAACTAAATTTGTTTTGTGTGCACACGACATAGTTGAATATGAGAACCGAAAACTAAGCTGATTCTCCCTATTTCTCCAATCCTTATTATTGACCAGTACTACAATGATTTCGTTACGTAGATTTGCCATCCGGAGTAAAAAGATCTTAAAAATTCAACTCGATTAAGTATTTCTGTTCTTTTCCTGGAATCAGTCACTATCCTCGTCGTATTTAACTATCTATGTCTACATCACCCGCACACAGAGACGTTATGTGAGGAACAACATCTCTGATGGGGTAGTATTGATCCGACGTCCTACCATAACAGCTGTTAAGTCAGGCCTCCGTCTACTTTATGGGACGTAGAATTACCTTTCACTCTCACCAGCAGATATAGGGCGATCTCAATCTCCCACCCATCAATAAAGGGAGCACAAGGTATAATCATCGGTAAGGTGGAGAAAGGATTTCGAGAAATGAGCTTATAGGGCGAAAGGGAAAAGCCCAGTGGGCCAAGAACCTCTCCGCTGTGCCGAAATTGGAGCGATATGCAAGAGGTGGAAAATTGACGACGGGTGGCTTCATAGGCTTATGTAGTGTGCCAAGTCAGCCTGTGGTGGGCGATATAAACCCCTAACATGTCCATGGTTGCCGTACGCGGTCTGTGGAGAAAGCATTGGTCTCATCAATTCTGGATGCAACAGTAATACGGCTGTCAAAATATTGTTATACCCGTCATTTTGAATGAATGAGATAATCAAATAAAAGAACTCCCTTATTAACAACACATAATTATTGACTGTGTTCAAACTGATATTGGCAGTATGCTTCAACAGGATACTGCCGTTTGACTAATGAAGTGCGAATCGCAATCTAAAGAAAACTGACATGTCACATTATCCTCGTGATTAATGGGCATTTTACTTTTGCGGAGTTGGCACCCTACAAAAGTCAGATTTCTTAAACATTTGTGCTTTTCTGCAAGGAAAAGTTGGTAAACATATTTTATTTCGTACCTGATTATTATATACTAATTGATCATGCAGTTTTTGCGAAGAAAACGCTTAAATAGAAAAATCGAAAAATCTCACCGAAGAATAGGCCAAAAATGCCATTTTTGTAAATGACGTCATCATGGCGGCTATCTTGGATTTTTTTTACATTTTCTAGTAGAGCTTGACCAAAAGATATAGTGTGGTAAGTTTGAGTGGTTAGTCTTAGCGATAGAGAAAATATTTAGAGGGGGCACTCCCCCCACCCCCAAAGCTGCGGTACACCCCAAATCGCCCAGGCCAGATAGGGTTAGGGAGCGTGTCAAAAGTTTTGACGTTCAAACTAAAAGAATGCGTCAGAAAATGAACAGGTGCTCGTTCTTTTTCTTCGAGCAAACGAACGTTCGACAGTCAGAAAATGAACACCACCCCGTCAGAAAAAATGAACGTCAGAAAAAGAACGTTCTTTTTTGAACGTTCAAATTAGTGTGTATGATAGCGGTCAGAATTCGCTGAAGAGCTCACATTACGGCTATCGTGTCGACTTATACTAGAACGAAAAAAAACAAACAAAAACAGATCACTCGAAAAGGCAGCACCTTTGAGACTTGCACTAGCTTTCGCAGGTATGTAACCCACTTCCTCTGAAGAAATACTTTCGTTCTTTCAAAGCAACTACGGCAAAGATTTGACGTTTATCTACAGCAAATTCAATAAATGTATTTAAAAAAATAAAAGTGGATCTTTCGTGCATATTCTGGGGAATTATTTACCGGGAATTATAGAACGAGCGACATAGAGGAACTAATAATAAACGCGCGTGTATTATTTTTTTGGAAGAAAACGAGATGAACTATATAATATTAAACTTCGACAGAGAAATATCACCATACTGATTTGGCCTCATTGAAAGTCCGATGTGACCAAATATCGTAAAGAATGATACAATAATCGGGTGAACAAGTTGATGAATTAAGCTCCTTAAAACGTTCGTAATTTGATTTAATTTGATAGACAAATAAGGACTTTGTTGTGATATCAAACCACACATTATTATATTACGTAAAGTCGGCGAATGTTGATACCGAATATTAACCGTATATGTTAAATCCCTAGCTGTTCCCTACACTCTCAATTACATGTTTAGCGTTAGAACACTAAAAGCGAGGTTCTGTTTGAGCACACGTTCCGGCCTAATCGCGTTTAGGCTGTGAACACATGGAGTTTAGGTTATAAACGCATAGACGTTTAGGTTATAAACACATAGGTCTTTTTAATCTAAACACATCGGTTTAAATCCTAAACGTCTATGCGTTTATAACCTAAACTCCATGTGTTCACAGCCTAAACGCGATTAGGCCGGAACGTGTGCTCAAACAGAACCTCGCTTTTAGTGTTCTAACGCTAAACATGTAATTGAGAGTGTATTTGTACTGTCCGACCTGCTCTGTATTGACAGTGTGTGACGCGCGAGGATCGTCTGCACATGAGGCCCAGAAAGGGGGCGAGCTCAGAGTCGTTGCTGTTCCCGGGTATATAGAATTGTAAGGTGTGTGCTTCATTGCATCAGATTTCTTCACCGCTACTAATTTTTTTCGTATGGAAAAATAGTGACAGTCTCCAGGTCCAGATGGCTTTTTATGCACACCAAATTACCACCCGGGATTTTCCTGGTAGGCCGTAACTGACACTGTCAACATTTGAAACTCGACATAATATTGTTTCAATTTAATTTATTACACATCTTGCGGTGTTCTAAATGCTGTTCGTTATATTTATTATTTGGTGTTAAAAATGATCCATCACGGAAAGCCCCTTGAACAGGTGCACATATCAATATAGCGTTGATTTTATTATCGTATTTTGATAGATCAATAAAGCTCAATAAACGATTCACTTATATTTCACCATATCACATGATCGATATGAAATCTGAAATACATTTTTCGCTATTAAATTCAAAATTACTTGAAGAGAAAATTACCCCCAAGAGTTCTAACGTTTTGTCCTCGTGATTGTGTTATAAGTTACATATCCAATGATCGAGTACCGATTATCTCTCATCTGAAGTATTTCAGAATGAAAGTGATTTTTTTCATGAATCCAATTTTACAGTTTGGTGTCATGTGAATCACACTGAGAACAGGAATTTATTGCACAATACAGAATTATACGGAGCATTATTTGTATGTGACAAGGACCACGATCATGAAATGCGAGGTTCGAAAGCCATGCTTCTCACAACAGGACTAGATAAATAGTTGTTGAATGCATAGCCCCCCACCAATCATGCGCCAGAATTGAGATGTCTTTAGCTGCGGGAAGGAAATTAGTCATGTTTTGAAATTATTAATATGCATTCATCAAATTTTTAACACCTGTCTTGGTTTTATAAATATAAAGTATATTTGCCGCAGCTCATTTCCTGAACTGAAATTATAAAGGAGATTGTATTGTTAGGCGGGGGTTTGCCCACAGCCAGCCGACGCATATAGGAATGTACATTTCTTCTCTCCATATGTCAATCACAATGCAATGTACAATCTGTCGTCGGCGGCAGCTGTCAATCAACGGACTGAATGTTACGGTGAACCATGATAACTTCGCATATTTTCGGTACCAAGACGTTATTATTTCACCACGTTGCAGTCGATTTCACATGCACATATTGGAGAATAAATACACAATTTAGGCGAATATATTGCCGTTGTTACAGGTAGCGACTGAACGGTCGATTTCAACGTTTGATTGGCCCGTAATGTCCACACGGTATAGTGTCATCAGTAAACAATATTTATTTTACTTTTAATTGGTTCATACTGATAGCCTTAAATCTTATTTCAGATACTGAATGCAATTTTGAGAAAGATTGAAATAAATTGTCGACGTCACACATGTTGACCTCTTGGGATTCGAACCCGGTACAACAAAATTTCGCGACGCTTGTGATCAAACGTGCGTATCCACTACAACACGACATACGAACAACTGTAACAGGCGATTTTGTCACTTTAATCTACTTACGAAAACTTCAAACGTTATGAATCATAACTTTTCAGTTTTCAGTATGACGGACCCTTTGGACCAAAAAGATCTCCCAGCAGTGGGAATATAATGTTACCACACAACACCGGGTTAAATGGCGTTCTAGTCCACGTTCGCGTCTAAACGCGTGTCTGAAGGACTCGATTTAGACCCTTTTTCACGAAATAGCATAAGCTGTGGATTTCCGTTTCATGTGATAACTATAATCATAACGCAATCGCACTAAAACTTTCACATATTGTGTACTTATATTTTCTCTTGCCGTTACACTAAGACCTAAATGTTTTTAGGAAATTTTATTTTTTCGAATTCAACCGGACCACGTATTGGCCAAAATCCCGCCTTATCGTACCATCACCTTTATTATAGTTCACACTTGTTTAATTGGAATTTATACATCTCCATACTAACATTGTCAGAATCTTGGAGCCCAGTTTTCCATCTTTCTCCACACATGGATGAACTTTGTCAGAGATATATAATGGAGAAAACAAATCGCAATAGTAATCAAGAACAAGAAAAGAAAAAAAACGTGTTTCCTTTTTGCTTGGAAATATGTCAATTGCATCCGCACTGGGGGAGAAAAGAGAAATTGATCAGCTCCCTATTTCCGGAGTAAACCACAATATCGCCATTCACTTGGTTTAAATAGTTTATTTGACGACAGGAGCGCAATAAGCCGAACTTATTTGTGCGCCTCCCGGTAATCGCAAAGGAAATACATAGTGACAAAAGTATAATATAGACATATAAATATACGAAAGTTATTCACTTATATAACGATTTATTCTTATGACATTGGGAATTTTTTGTCTTCAGTAATATTTTCTTCAATAAGAAATGAGTAAATCAGGTAAAGTATACAGGCCTACAAACTACATGTATGATTATTATAAAAAGACATGGCCCGACTGAATCACGCAGAGACGCCATGCGGCTCCCGTCATATCTCAAGGTAGGCCGCCATGTGAGGTCTCCTATTTGTCAATAAAACCATGGAGTTCAAAGTTTTAATTCCATGATAAAAAAAATAAACCTTGAATAAACACTTCTGATTGCCAACACATCAAGCTATTTCTTTAAAAAAGATATATGGACCGATTGATTCACGTGGAGACTTCATCACGCATGTGGCGCCCGTCATTATGCAACCTGTGAGGGCCCCTTCATTTGTAAATAAAACAAAATGACGCAGTTCGAACACCAACAAATCAACACATTTCTTTAAAGAAGATGGATATTTGTCATAGACCAATGTATTGACCAATGTAATGATTACGGAATGCATTGAATATATAGACACACGAAGCAAAAGACATGGAGCAAAAGACAATAAAATCTAAAACACGGGAATGACGCGCGATGAGAAAGTAGATTTGATCCGGCGCGTTTTTTGATATCGGGATGGCAGCTTTCTGTATGTTGTTCATTTCTGCTCGAGTCAAACGCCAGCCGTTTGCGCACGCGAGAAAATGAACATGCGAAAACGAACGTGCGAAAATGAACGTCAGAGTGCATTAAAAAAATGAACGTTCAAAAATGAACGTTCAATAATGAACGTTACACTGTTCATTTTCTGACGCTGCTGTGTAAAATGAACGGCCTGACGCATGCGGAAATGAACGACCCCCTGTTCAAAAATGAACGCGTTCGCGTCAAAACTTTTGACACGCTCCCTTACCATAAAATACAATTCACATTAGAGATTTATGAGAACCGTGATCATGTAACTTGTGTTATGTTCGATTTGGCTTCATAGACTGTATGAGGTGTGCCAAGTCAGCCTTCATGAGCGATATAAACCCCAAGCATGCATGGCCGTACGCGATCTGTGAAGAAAACACTAATTGGCCTCATCAATTCTGGATACAACCGTAATATGGCTGTCAAAATATTGTTATATCCTTCATTTTGAATGAACGAGATAATCAAATAAAAGTACTCCCTTATTACCAACACATAATTATTGAGTTTGTCTTCACAATGATGTTGTCAGTGTGCTTTGACAGGCTAATTCTGTTTGTCTAATGAAGAGCGAATGGTCATGTAAAGAAATTGGCATGTCACGTTATCTTGGTTATTGATGGTCATTTTACTATATGAACTAATAGGTCCAGGCTTTACGCCATATTCAATCAAGATATGAGCAGATCAACTCTGACACTGAAAGATATAACCTCGCCTTCAGAAGGAGGAGGAATCATTGCCAAGTCATTGTCTCACGCAACACTGAATAAATTACTTCTCACGGACTGAAGCATGGCATCAAGCCCGATCATGTTGTTTAAACGACCAATCAGATCAGGTTATTTAAAAGACCAATCAGATAATGTTATTTAAAAGACCAATCAGAACGGGTTATTCAAAAGACCAATCACATCAGGGTATTTACATTTGAATTACCGTCGTCTCCACATACATCAGTCTAGCGCTCCACTATAATCGATGTGTATACAAACAAATAACATAACCTATGGGCCAGGTAAGGAAATTTTCCGTCAATCGATCACACATCACTAAATTTGTTTTGTGTGTACACGACATTGTTGAATATGAGAACCGAAACCTAAGCTGATTCTCCTTATTTCCTCAATCTTATTATTGACCAGTACTAACAAAGATGTCGTTACGTAAATTTGCCATCCGGAGTAAAAAGATCTCAAAAATTCAACTCGATTAAGTATTTCTGGTCTTTTCCTGGAATCAGTCACTATCCTCGTCGTATTTAACTATCTACATGTATGTCTACATCATCCGCACACAGAGACGTTATGTGGGGAACAACATCTCTGATGGGGTAGTATTGATCCGACGTCCTACCATAACAGCCATTAGGCCAGGCCTCCGTCTACTTTATGGGACGTAGAATTACCTTTCACTCTCACCAGCAGATATAGGGCGATCTGAATCCTTCACCCATCAATAAAATGAGCACAAGGTATAATCATCAGCACAAGTTGGAGAAAGGATTTCGAGAAATGAGCTTATATGGCTAAAGGGAAAAGCCCAGTGTGCCAAGAACCTCTATAATGTTGTGAATTGCAGCGATATGCAAGAGGTGGGGAAAATTGGCGACGTATGGCTTCATCGACTTATGTAGTGTGCCAACTACCTGTGGTGAGCGATATAAACCCCTAGCCTGTACATGGTTGCCGTACGCGATCTGTGGAGAAAGCATTGGTCTCATCAATTCTGGATGCAACCGTAATATGTCTGTCAAAATATTGTTATACCCATCATTTTGAATGAATGATATAATCAAATAAAAGAACTCATTTATTAACAACACATGCTTATTGACTGTCTTCAAACTGATATTGACAGTATGCTTCAACAGGATACTGGCGTTTGACTAATGAAGTGCAAACCGTTATCTAAAGTAAACCGGCATGTCACATTATCCTCGTGATTAATGGGCATTTTACTTTTGCTGATTTGGCACACTACATAAGCTGAGTTGGCAGCCAATACGCACAGGCTTTAGGCCATAAACAATGAAGATCTGAGCAGATCGACTCCATCCTCCATAATGCAGGTCTGTATACCCTGTACCTCCGAACCAAGCCCTGCAGGCAGATTAGGACTGTACAGTTATTTTTAGAACTGTGAGTTTAAATTAAAAGCCAATGAACGGACGGCAGTTTGGGGCGATGTGCAACCCTTCTGGGATCTCGATGTATGTCAACGAAGACCGAGTTCATACAGAGAAAAGCTGGAGGAAAAGATATTTGAACAACATGCGGGCGCCTGTCAAGTCAAAACAACGACGGATACGAAATTTGCAATCAAACAAGCAGAGGGGGTGAAATATACAATACCTTACCTTGTGCCTGATCGGCTCAAGTATGCGCATATCCAGAGAGGTCATGAGGTCACGAATGCGCTCCGGAATGTTTTCAGATCAACCGGTTCGTAATCGTTATGGCTTTTTAGATATCCCACAAGGCAAGGATTTGATGGACGAGCCATGACTGGGGATCATGATCAACCCTGACATTGGGAGATCTAACCTCCATATCAGGAAGGGGAAGAATCAGTGTCAAGTGCAGGAGCGGCGGAAGCGGGGGGGGGGGGGGCAGGGGGGCTGCAGCCCAGTTTGGAGAGGGTGGGGGTTCAGCACCCCCAGTTTCAACAAAAGCTAGGTAACTTTTTCATGATTTTGGTCCTAATGTGACGACATAAACAGGCCGGGGTTTTTTCCGCGGCGCTTCAAGCCGCCCTGTAGGCTAAGTTTTCGCTGGGCGGCGACTTTGCACTGGAAGAGCACGTTGCTGTTTGGTTTAAAGTGCTCTGATTTCCTCATTCATCTGTTCCGTTCGCAATGACCAATAACTGTTTTAGATGTTAATTTACATAGAAATTGCATTAGCTGTATTGGACGATTAGCTGATGATCAAATTTAGAAATCAAAATTGCGTTCACATTATTTCTTTCTTTGTGTGTGTGTTCAAATATTTCTCTTCAAACGCGTCAGCGCCGTCCCAGGGGAGTTACGGAAGTTGGAAAAGAATACGACTTTCAGAAAAAGCAACCAAAAAAGCTGATTTATAAAAGTTCAAAATCAAGCTAAAACTTAGTTTCATATTATTATTTTTTGTGTTCATATTTTTCTCTCCAAACGTGTCAGCGCTCTCCAGCCGTCTGCTGAAATGTTACTAAAGATCACTGCGTATAATTCGAAGTTTGGAAAGGAAAAAATAAAAAAGGAAAAAATACTTTTTTTTTACATTCAAAAGTTATCAACTCAATTTATCTTTTAAATGACGAGAAAAATTGATTATATAGTGATGATAGGTCGTTTCATATGCCGGAAATCGATCAGAATGCGTCTACAGCCACCTAGGAGCGTGGAGCTTCCGGGGTCTAGGCCACCCCTGGACCCTCGCCTAAAGTGCTATGATAGTCGAGTTTTTGATTGATTGATTGTCTCACGCAACACTGAATAGATTACCTCTCACGGACTGAAGCATCAAGACCAATCAGATCAGGTTTTTACAAAGACCAATCAGATGAGGTTATTACAAAGACCAATCAGATGAGGCTATTACAAAGACCAATGAAAATCAGGATATTTACAGTTGTATTACCGTCGTGTCTACATACATCGGTCCAGTGATCCACTATATCAATGGTTATACATTCTTCCGCATACAAATAACAAGGCAAGGGGACAATCGATCACACGTGGCACAGATACAACAAAATTGGTTCTGTGTGTAGACGAACTACTTGAATATAAGAAAAAAAAACAAAGCTATCTCTCTATCACCTCAATCCCTACAACTATTGAGCAGTACCACAATGATTTAGTCACGTAGGTGTGCCATTTGGAGTAAACCGACCTTCGCAGAAATTCAACTCGATGAAGTTGTTGTGGTCTTTTCCTAGAAAGAGACGTTTTATGGGGAACACCATCTCTAACAGGGCGGTATTGATCCGACTTTAACATTACCGTCATTAGGCCAGTCCCCCGTCTGGTTTATGGGGCACTGGATTACCTTTCACTCTCACCAGCAGATAAAGGACGACCTCAATCTCTCTCGCGTCAATACAGAGAGCACAAGGTATAATCATCAGAAAGTTGGAGAAAGGATTTTGAGAAATGAGCTTATAGGGCGATAGGGAAATGTCCATTGGGCCAAGAACCACTCTGCTGTTGGGAATTGGAGCGATGTGCACGAGGTGGGGGGGAATTGACGACGTCTGGCGACTAAAAGCATCCATATGGTTCTGCAGGAAAGCTTCCTTTGGCACCTCTCATTCAGACCAGAGAATACGGCGGATTCTCGGACGTATACATAGTGCCACAGATTGCTGCTGTTCATGTGGAGACCATGAAGTATCAGCACGGGTTTAAGCGGAATTAAAAACGCTAGATCGAGAGCTGTGATGACAGATCAGCTCATACAAAAAAGTCATCTAAGGATAAGCATCGAGGAGGTCTGATGGAGTAAAGCCCGGTCGGCCCAAAACCCCTCCGCTGTTAGGATTCAGATGTCTGTGTGGTTTACATTAGGGAATTCACGTTATTTATTCTTAGGATATCAACATGCTAATTCAAAACAGTCGTAGGGACCAAGAATATACGAGATGGCATAAAGAGACAACGGACCGACAATTCGTTCAAAAAGATCCAGGTAATTCCTCTGCGAGATTTTAGATTTACCTTTCATTGTGAAGGAATGTCATCATCGGTCGCAAAGTTTAAGTTCCAGTCATACGCCTAATAGTAACACGTGGACGCTTTATAGCACTAACATCTGGGATTTGCTGAGAAAGTGCGTGTTACCTTAAAAATAATCAGATATCAATAAAACGCTTGTCAGCGAAGCTGTAATGGACGTGATCACAACGTGGGGCCTCAGAACGAGCCATTTTCAGTTTTGTGGTTCATATGTAAATGTGATGTCCCATTTGGCGTATCGGTTGCTGTCTTCGATTACAGCTGTCGAGATAGTTGTAGAAGTTGTACGACCAAACTTCTGTTTACCCTCTTTGACAATAGCTCATGGCCGGCGAGTAAAATCATTTTTGCACAAAATACGGTGCTGCATCTAATATCATATCCGACCTTCAATATTCAGCCGTCGGCCATAAAAGAATCTCCGCGTCGATAATCGAAAGACCTTATAAATTGCAGCGATATGCAAGAGGTGGAAAACTTGACGACGTCCGGCGATTAAATAGCAACCATATGAAGCTTCCCTCGGCACCTCACAATCAGACCCGAGAATACGGTGGAATACGTAGCCTTGGTATCTCAGCCGCGATATTATTGCAGTTTATGCGGAAACTATGAAGAATCCACACGGCACGCTAGCTCGGGAGCTGTGATGACAGATCAGGTGTTAATGGATAACTCATCTGGTGTTGATGGATGAGCATCGAGGACGTCTGATGGAGTAAACGCCTTATAATTTGGGGTAAAGCTGGTAAATGCAAGAATACCTCATAAAATTACCCTGTAATGTCGTACGGCTTAAATTTCCCATCAAAACATTAAACCTACATATATTTATCGGGTGACATGTACAGAGGTCGGGCCTCGGGGACTAACAGTCCAAACTATGGTGTAGAAAGTATGCGGATACGGAAATCCTCAAAATATGTTACTTACCAATTGATACTGAATGACACATACAGTAGAGACACGCAGGCCTATATAACTTTACTCTTCATTATGTGAGAAGGCGTTTCTTCAGTTCTACTACATGTAAGGGATATCATTTATAGAATTTTTACAGAGTTTCCTGAATTTCTCAATGTGAATATTTGTTGTAATCATGGTAATATGACAACATCATATACCAACAGTGAATAAGTATTTCAATGGGTGCTATTTGTGGACCCATTTTGGTAGACCTCTATCTCTTATCATTTCATAATCCGTTCTTTCTCATTCACAAATCGTGAACGAGCGTCATCTTGCTTTGGATGATACCTCCATTGTATCTTAAGGAAACAGAAGATAGTCCGAATGAGACATCAAACTACGAAGAACTTAATCTCAGAGAAACGATTAAAACTTTGCTTGCTAACCGCTTCTCTCTTGTTAGCTGTTCAAATCGCCTTTCGTCCGTGGTCCGTCGTCCGTCAGTCAGTCAGTCCGTCGTCCGTCGTCCGTCGTCCGTCCGTAAACAATTCTTGTTATCGCGATTTCTCGGGAACTACTGCACGGATCTTTCTGAAATTTCGCACACATGTTCCCCTTGGGGTCTAGTTGTGCAGATAACTTTTCTAGCCCGATTCGAAAATCCAATATGGCCACAGGGCGGCCATCTTGGATTTCCCCATGAAACCTTGTTATCACGATTTCTCAGGAACTACTGCATGGATCTTTCTGAAATTTGGTACAGAGATTCTCCTTGGGGCCTAGTTGTGCAGATACCTTTTCTGGTCCGATTCGAAAATCCAATATGGCCACAGGGCGGCCATCTTGGATTTCTCCATGAAACCTTGTTATCGCGATTTCTCAGGAACTACGGCACGGATCTTTCTGAAATTTGGTACACAGGTTCCCCTTGGGGTCTAGATGTGCAGATACCTTTTCTGGTCCGATTCGAAAATCCAATATGGCCACAGGGCAGCCATCTTGGATTTCCCCATGAAACCTTGTTATCACGATTTCTCAGGAACTACTGCACGGATCTTTCTGAAATTTGGTACACAGGTTCCTCTTGGGGTCTAGATGTGCAGATACCTTTTCTGGTCCGATTCGAAAATCCAATATGGCCACAGGGCGGCCATCTTGGATTTCCCCATGAAACCTTGCTATCACGATTTCTCAGGAACTACTGCATGGATCTTTCTGAAATTTGGTACACATATTCCCCTTGGGGCCTAGTTGTGCAGATACTTTTTCTGGTCCGATTCGAAAATCCAATATGGCCACAGGGCGGCCATCTTGGATTTTCCCGTAAAACCTTGTTATCGCGATGTCTCAGGAACTACTGCACGGATCTTTCTGAAATTTGGTACACAGGTTCCTCTTGGGGTCTAGATGTGCAGATACCTTTTTCTGGACCGATTCGAAAATCCAATATGGCCACCAGGCAGCGATCTTGGATTTTCCCGTAAAACCTTGTTATCATGATTTCTCAGGAACAACTGCATAGATCTTTCTCAAATTTGTTACGCAGGTTCCCCTTGGGGTCTAGTAGTGCAAGAACCCTTTTTTGGTCCGATTCGAAAATCCAATATGGCCACCAGGCAGCCATCTTGGATTTCCCCATGAAACCTTGTTATCGCGATTTCTCAGGAACTACTGCACGGATCTTTCTCAAATTTGGTACACAGGTTCCCCTTGGGGTCTAGTTGTGCAGGAAACCTTTTTTGGTCCGATCCCGAAATCCAATATGGCCACTAGGCAGCCATCTTGGATTCCCATATGAAAACTTGTTATCGCGATTTCTCAGGAACTACTGCATGGATCTTTGTTAAATTAGGTACACAGGTTCACCTTGTCGTCTAGTTATACAAGATACCTTTTCTGGTCCGATTCGAAAATTCAATATGGCAAAACAGCCCGCCATCTTGGATTTTCCCATGCAAATTTGTTATCGTGATTTCTCAGGAAGTACTGCATGGATCTTTCTCAAATTTGGTACACAGGTTCCCCTTGTGGTCTAGTTGTGCAAGGTACCTTTTTCGGTCCGAATCGAAGATCCAATATGGCCACAAGTCACAACTCGACAACTGTAGACTACTGGATGTTTCGATCCAAGGGAGATAATCAGGATCCAGGCACTTTTGAAGTTTCAACATTACTGCGCGGACCGGATCCCTTCAGTATTAAGAATTATTGTACCATCTTACTATTTTCGAGCATGGTATCTTGATTTAAACAGTATATTTATTTCACCAGGAAACAGGGCTCGGCGAACAGGCAGAGCCTATTTGAACGCCTCTCCCAACAGACATATTACACATACATGTACAATTACAAGATGACAGACAACAGTGAATAGAATAAGAAACAGTTACAAACACAATAATTAACATGCAGCTGCATGGTATCTTAAAAGAGATATCTCAAAATAGCCCAAGAAACAGAACAGAATTAGCATTCGTTCCTAATTATAAAATCTGAAGTATGTTTCATAGCTCATGCCAAAGTGTCAAAGGGATTGGTCTTCGCTTCCAGTACCCAATGATGACACGTGCAAAAAAAATAAATAAAAAAAATACTACAAAACAAAGGCGAAGGATCCTCGGTACATGTACATTCACTTTCAGACTAACTTTGCTCATTTCTCTTGTATTATAACAACCGACATAAGGGCTGTTCCAGATAAACATATGTATCCCCCCCAGGAAGGCACTTCTGTTAGCACCCACCCACCATCATATTTGATTTTTCAGTTTTTGTAACCACCCACAACAGCAGAAAAAGGAATCATAGACCCACCAATAACCTATAATTTTTCTCGAAGCTGGAGACCACCCACCCACATTTTTTTATGAGAAACCCTGAGGCCACCCACCCACATTTTTTTTATGAAAAGTTAAAACCCGAGACAACCCACCCACATTTTTTTTAAAATGAAAATCCCCAAGGTACCCACCAATAGAAGCAAGAGCACACCAACAGCTAAATGATGGGATTGCCCTGGCCACTGATAGTAAGTTTAATCATGGTGAAAGCAGATATCATATTATAATTTAACCTGAAGACCAGGCATTTTTTTATTTCTGGATTATCGAAGGTACTGCAGAATTTTTCCACTACGGAGGATGGGCCTGGCAAAAATGTTTCCCCTGGGCCAGTTTGCAAGATTAAAGTTGGAGAAAAAAAATTATGCATGTCAAGTTTTCATTCAAAAGACACACATATAAGCATATTTCGAAATTTGCACTACATTGTAGTTCAGACTGGATGAACAGATGCAAACTACATAAAAATATTATTGTTTCCAACTATCAAAGGGATACATATGTTTCTGTAACAGTTCACAGCCAGTGTTCACCTCGAATTATTTAGGCCTACTAATGATGTTTTATTTTAAATATTTGATTATGATCTGTGTACATGAAATGTACAAAAGTTGTCTATTTTGAATCATTGATTAATAAAAAAAACATTGGTTTAACTGGGTCTAGTTTAAAAAAAACAACCACTGAAAGACTTAAAATAATTTATTTTAATTTCTTTTATTGAAATCAATTAATTTCAATAAAAGAAATTAAAATAAATTATTTTAAGTAAGTCATTCAGTAGTTAAATATTATAACTTTCATCAATTATTGGTTTCATAAATTATAGTTTCAGTGAACATTCACCAAACTTTGCGATCATGTTCGTCATCTACACGCGAGAAAATCTAATTGATGACTTGGGGGCCCAACCGTTCGGAAACCTGTCATCGGTACCACAGTAGCTTGCATAAGCAAGCTTCTGAGGGTTCCCGACCTTCGGTCGTCGACGAAGGGAGATAACTCTTGATGACAGTGTCGCCACTCTCGTTAGTTTTGTTTTCTCCGGTGAGACGGGGACTTATCGTAAAACCTGCTTTCAGTGGACAGAGATTGCCGAAAAATCTCCATTCGTAGAGAATTCACTGCCACTTGACAAAGTTCTTCGTAACGTGGTATTTCGTTGGATGAAATATCTTTGACATGGACGCCTGTCCAATGAAAAAACACGGTATTCAAATCACCTTTGTGTGGAGTCGCAGTGCGCCAGTTAACAACAACAACGACAACAGACATTGGTCGCGAACTCGGGACAAGATTCGAGGATTAAAATTAGTTTATCTAGATACATAAGTAATGAATACTATATGCCTCAAAAGGATTTGAGGGCCCACATACAGAAGCATTTTACAAGTAATGAATCCAACCACCCAGAGAAGTGGTTTATTTCAAGATACACCCACCTAGACCAGCAATATTTTTACGATGACACCCACCCACATATTTTTTTTTCTTTGCCGTCCGGGGGGGGGGGTACATATGTTTATCTGGAACAGCCCTAAGTAAAGTTTCTAGAAATCTTGAAACTCCTGAAACTTATTATCATATCTTGGTGTTTTTCAGTGGCCTTTTTCAATCTTTTTCACTCAGGTTCGAAATTCTGTAAACAAAATTACAAATCAATTGTCTGTTCTTAGTAACAATGGACAAAAAGATCCTCTAGTCATTAGCTTACAATTATCGGACAATGGTGGGCGCCAAGATCCTTCAGGATCTCTCGTAAGTAATATGAATGTGTTTTATCTTCTTTTTTTTTATTTCACGCTTGATGTTGCTAAACTTGACTTATGAATAAGGTAATTCGGTTATATTTGCGAAGATTCCTAATAGACGAAGACTTGGTACTGAATGTTTGGCCTGACACTTGTATATAAGGACGAACGAGTGATAATTCCAAAGACCTAGTGGTTATAATGAAAAGTATTTAGTCTCAGTATCTTGAACTTGCGGACAGATCATCATTTGTCGATAAAATTGACCTTTCGTTTTCGGCTGAAACGGGGCTTTATTTATTCTGGACGTTTCTCTCTTGGATTATAGCCTATACTTATCAGTAACCACTCAAGATTGCTTTATTTCCTTGTGGCTACCAGCTGTGATTTCTCAGACGAGATTACAATACAACAGGTGGAATTCTGTCACGAAGGAAAATATGGATTGGAAAACCTCTTCATTCCTGATATTTCAAGAAGAATGACAACGTGGTCGCATTTTCACCGACAGTCTTCGGCCTAACTGAGAAGGACAGATAATACAACACAGCAAGGGCATATTACATGTATTATACCCGCTGTCAGTCTTGTGTAATTATAGACTATAGATCTAGCCACGAAGTGTTAATATTACACAAATACCAGTGGCAAGTTAACTGTATCCACGGTTACCGCACGGAAATGGAAACAATGCAACTCCACCAGATTTTCATTAGGCATGATGCGACCGTTTTGTTCAGAAATATCATCAAAGTCGGAAAGAAGTTCATCCTTCAATCCACATATCCATCCATGTTCACGCCATCCATGAGTTGATCGTTATTAAACTATCAGAACCGAGAGCATACCACCTTGAATCATTGACGCTTTAGTTCCATAAAGATCCATCGTGACATGACTTTGATTAAACTGGAGGATTATTTTAGCACGTTGTATAGTAATATTGCCGCCAGAGCCTTGTATAGGTCACAGAAGGTCTGTATGGATTGGGAATGTCAATATCCAACATGACGGGGGGGGGGGGGGATGTTCTCCAATCCAAATGTTATAACCAGCCAAAAAAACCTTCCTGTGAGGTACGTGGATAAGGCAATCCTTTCAGACCTTTCATACCTTTCACGAGACAGATATAGTACATAGCTATGGCGACGAGGGAAGCGTAAAAAACTTATTGCATGAATAGGGATAATTATCTCCATGTCTTCACATACATAATTTGATCCCAATGCACCAACAACATCGAAATTTTATCGAATTTATACGTTATTAAAATTTCACCTTACAACCGTACTGACTATACCTTTGTCACGTCTTCTTCAATTTTTTATGACATTCATATTTACGTTTGTTAAAGTTATATAATATTTATATGGTACTTTGTCTGCTGGCATTGCGACCGCTTTTTATACGGCCCCATCTGGCGATAACGTATTAATATTTATCAACCACAAATATAAAACATGTGACAGTATGAAATATGTGACAGGACCTACTAAGATCACCCCAGGCATAGTCAATAAATGTGTCCAATATGCTACTGTATTCTTAGCTTGCACAAATCGTAAAGATAACCTTAAGCTTTATTTCTTGGAACGTCCACGGCTCTATCAGACGTGTTCGAACGTTATACCATAAATCATCTTCGAATGGACATCCTTCATATCCAGTCCACAGATTGATATTCCTTTGCTTTCAGTCAAGCAAAAGAAGATAACTATTACAATGCTGAAAATTCTAAACATCTTTCCAAGAGAATCATGTCCACACATTGGTACAATATTCCTAATTCATGGACTACTATGTACGTGTATTACGAACTTGTACATGTATTGCAAATTTTCCGAGGAATGCAAATTGCAGGATGTGGCTAATTACACTGATATCTTTGCTCAGTCATGCTAGTGTACAGATGAATAGAAGGATTACTGTAGGATGGAATATCACTTACAAATATAACATGTATAACAAGTGTTAAATATAGACATTAAACCTTGCACTTGTCACGTCTTTTATCCTGTTTGTACATATGAAATAATGCTTGCATTATGACATTTCAAATGTGCACGCTCATTTTGCGATAAGGAAAATTTATCACGCAACTCATATTACACATATTACAACATAAATATCTGTTTAAACGTACAGTCATAGACGTTTAGCATTAATCATAGACAGCTAGGTCTTCAGATTCACACAGATTATTATATAAACACTATCGCACATCTATTGTTTCCAGAAAGAGCATCTAGCAGGGAAGTAACTACCGCCATATGTGGATACTAAAAAAACTAAGGTTGTATCATGACGGACCAAATACTGATCGATGGAAGAACCCAAAATCAATCTCGATGAATTACATATGGCATAGCACTAAGTGTAAATCGTTATCGAATTTAGTTTGCAATTTAATAATGTAGTCTTTACATATGCTGTACTCCCACATGGTCCGTATGATGAAGACATCATCAACGTGCCATTGTCCGGAATCCTGAAGGATTACAGCCTGCAATCTCAACAGCTGAATTGATCTTCGTGATAGCGTACATACAGAAATATTGATTCTCTTTCGATAACGAATATTTCAGCTTTTATGATTTCACACATTCAAGCCACGTTCAGTGGTTACTCATACATATTTTAGGTAATGACTGACATTCAATAGCCAGACAGTGCCCAGGTGCGTAATGCTGGTACGTACAAGGTTGGTGATAAGTTGCGCTGCATGATATCTCACCCGACTCCACCCCACCCCACGTCAATCCTGCTGATAAAATCCGGCCCGTAGTGCTCTATAACACCCACCAATATAAGACGGACAACTCATGATAGATAATCCCCTGTACTGGTCAAGGCTTGGAGAAAAGTAGATATGGTAGTTAGTAACTCTCAAATTCGTTATCAGAAAAACACACATAATGTTCAAAAACACCCGCCATTCAAACATGCGTCTCGCGAATACCACTGGTCAATTGTTATCAATCATTTCAGTATAATTAT
This sequence comes from Hanleya hanleyi, assembly GCA_036873755.1. Lineage (NCBI taxonomy): Eukaryota > Metazoa > Mollusca > Polyplacophora > Lepidopleurida > Hanleyidae > Hanleya > Hanleya hanleyi. Next base: position 23,819 of record JAVTVY010053391.1, read on the forward strand.
AGTGTGTAGTGCCCTGTTGTGTAGTGTAATGTTTCACTCAAACCAGTGTACATGGTATTTTATCATCAGTAAACTCAGTGAGCTAATATGTATGCATGTTTCATCTTCAAGTTTTACTTAAATGATCATTACCACCCAGCCCGTAATCTCTAGTGGTAGAGTACTGGTGTTGTTAAGATGGGCGCTTTACAACACTAACATCTGGGATTTGCTGAGAAAGTGCGTGTTACCTTAAAAATAATTAGATATCAATAAAACGCTTGTCAGCGAAGATGTATTGGACGTGATCACCTCGTCGGGCTTCAGAATGGGTCATTTTTAGTTTTGTGGAGGTTCAGATTTAAATGTGATGTTCCATTTGGCCCATCGGTTGCTTCCTTCGAATACAGCTGTCAAGATAGTGGTAGAAGTTGTACGACCAAACTTCGGTTTACCCCCTTTGAAAATAGCCCATGGTCGGCGAGTAAAATCATTTTTGCAAAAAATACGGTGCTGCATCTAATATCTAGCGCCCGATCAGACCTTCAATATTCAGCCGTCGGTCATAAAAGAATCTCTGCGTCGATAATCGAAAGACCTTATAAATTCCAGCGATATGCGAGAGGGGGAAAACTTGACGACGTCCGGCGACTAAAAAGCAACCATGTCAAGCTTCCCTCTGCACTTCACAATCAGGCCCGAGAATAAAGTGGATCGTCAGACGTAGTCTTGGTATCTCAGCCGCGATGCTATTGCAGTGGTTCATGCGGAGACTATGAAGCATCCACACGACCACTAGCACTGGCTTAAGCGGAATTAGATACGTTAGCTCAGGAGCTGTGATGACAGATCAGGTATCAATGAATAACTCATCTGGTGTTGATGGATGAGCGTCGAGGACGTCTGATGGACTAAACGCCTCATCATGGGGTAAAGCTGGTAAATTCAAGAATACCCAGAAAAATTAATCTGTAATGCTCGACGCCGTACGACTTAAATTTCCCACCAAAACAATAAACCTGCATACTACATAGGAAGTAAGTGGATAAGGAAAACCTCAAAATGTGTTACGAATGACTTAATTGATACGGAAGGACACGTACCGTAGAGGCACGTAGGCCTATATACCTAGAATTTCTCTACACTTCATTATGCAGGAAGCCGCTTTCTTCAGGTCTACTGCATGTAAAGGATATCATTAATGGAATTTTCATAAAGTTTCCTGAATTTCTCAGTATGAATATTGATTGTAATATGACAACACTATATACCAACAACGTATAAGTATTCCAATGGGTGCTAATTTTGCACCATTTTGGTAGACCTCTATATGTAATCATTTCATAATCCGTTCTTCTGCAGTCACAAAACGCTACGAAGTCGACCTTCTTGGATAATATCTTTGCTGGATTTGAAGAAAGCAGACGATAGTCCGAATGAGAAATCACACTATGAACAGAAGCGATCAGCAGGCAAAATTTTAATCGATTATCTTGCAACCAATAGGCTCGTCTTTTATATTCTCTGTTCTCTTGCATATCGCTCCAATTTATACATATCTATATTTTCCTTTTTTTTCATTTCACGCCTGATGTTGCTAATATTGATTTACAAATAAGGTCATTCGGTTATATTTGCGAAGATTCGTACTGGACGAAGACAGGGTACTGAATGTTGGGCCTGGCTCTTGTATACAAGGAGCATATCACGATCAAGGACGAAAGAGTGGTAATTCCAAAGACCTAGTGGTTATAATGAAAATTATTTAGCCCCGGTATTTTGAGCCTGCGGGCAGATCAGCCTTTGTCCATGAAAGTGACTTCATTCTAGACGTTCCTCTCTAGGATTATAGCCTAACCACTCAAGATTGCTTTACTTCCTTGTGGCTACGACACGTTGTGATCTCTCAGACGAGATAACAATACAATTGATAAAATTCAGTCACGAATAATAATATGGATTGGAAAACATCTGCATTCCTGATATTTTAAGAAGAATGGCAACGTGGTCGCCATCCGACCGACAGTCTTCGGCCTAATTGAGAAGGACAGACAATACAGCATAGCAAATGGCATATTTCACGTGTTATACTCGCTGTAAGGCGAAATAATAGAAGATTTGTTAATATAACACAAATACCAGTGACAAGTCACTGTTACCACACGCAAATGTGAAATAATGCAATTCCACCACATTTTCATTAGGCAAGTTATGATGTGGCCATTGTGTTCAGAAACGTCATCAAAGTCCGAAAGATGTTCATCCTTCAATCGGCATATCCATTCATGCTCACGCCATGCATGAGTTGGTTGTTATTTAACTATCAGAACGGGAGCAGGCCACCCGGCCGCTACCTTGAAGTATTGACACATTAGTTCAATGTTGATCCATTGTGACACGACATTGATTAACCTGGAGAATTATTTTAGCACGTTGCATAGCAATATTGCAGCGAAGGGATTGTATAGGTCACAAAAGGTATGTATGGATTGGAATTGTTATATCCAACAAGACGAGGGAATGTACTCTAATACTCTAATCCAGTAATCTATCCAGCCAGAAATTAACTTTCCTGCGGGGTACGTGGATTAAGCAATCTTTTCAATATATCGCCCGCCTACTTTGAGTATCAAATCCTGGGAGAGAATATCTGGAAGATACCGTCCAGACAATCCGTCCGAGGATTCGAACCTCAGAGTATCGCTCGCCAAATACAAATGCAACCCGGCAGACATAGCTGTGGCTTCTCTGGCGACGAAAGAAAGCGTAAAAACGTTCATTGCACCAAATAGTGTTAACCGTCGTCAGATACGAAATTTAATCCCAACGCATCAACAACTTCCCGATTGAGAATTTTATCGAATAGACGTGTTATTAAAAGTTTAGCTTGCAACTGTTTTGACTATATGCCTTTTTGCGTTTTCTTCTTTTTGATGACGATCTGATATACTTGTATTATAATTACGTCAGTTTCCAACCAAACATAACGATATACTAAAAGTATACTGGACTCCCAAAATGCATAAATCACCATACAGAGCTAGATTCATAGCTGGTTCTAGAAGCTGCACCATCAAGCTTCTTTCAACCCTGCTGACGAGGGCCCTTCAGGAGGTAAAAGCATTTTGGGAAAGGTATTGCGCCACTATTTCTAAAAACTCTGGCGTTGAATGTATGTGGATATTGAAAAGCTCAAAATGTCTTACGGAAGAACTTGATGCTAAAGGTCACATACCGT
>JAVTVY010053392.1:0-27118 GCA_036873755.1 Hanleya hanleyi
AGTAGGGTAGGCATTAGGACTCCGACGCACGCTGAACTCTTGGACCCCCATGCAGTTGAAATCCTGCCTATATTAAGATGGACACGGCTCAAGTTAGATTCACCAGTGATTTTAATCAAAAATCACCAGAAATTTTCATCAAAAGTAGTTCAGCTCGAAACATGCTGGTAACAGTCCCCTAATACACCTTCATGCCAAAAATCAAGGTTCTAATATCAACGGTAACACTCAGATATAACATATCTCTCAGACATAACACATATATAAATATTAATATTCATGTCACTGTTCCATTGTTTCTCTTGTTGTATTCCTCTTAAAATTTTGTACTCTGCCTTTGACTGGTGTTTGTACAATACAATCTTGAATCTTAAATGCTTATTTTGCCGACGAAAGGATTCAGATGGACTCACTCATTACCGGACAATTTCAAATGGTAGCCCACTTCGAAGGAACAGAAATGACTATGCAGTATTTAATGAGTTAGTCACCCCTGTGCGCGAACAATACCCCACAGTTGTGCATTTTTTTTGTTCACTTTCGGTTACAAGCATGACATTTGGCAAATAGCTATTTTGAATGATTCTCTTTCGGAACACAGCCTCTCTAACCTCATTCTCGCAAGCCAGGGCCTTGCTTCGCTGGTATTGATGCTCCCGTCGTTTTCCGCACTCAGAATCCCTTTAGTATAGCATTAATCACTTCCGTAAATTCTAAACTTATGTGTATCAGCAGACAATTCGCAGAAACATATTGCATTTGACATCATTCTCTCAAGTCAGAGCCCATTTCTACTAGAATTTACTGGTTCTATACACAATTTACGTTACTTTGTCAATCAGTTTTACGAATGGAATTACGTCATATACAGCCGATACTGACCATAAAAACGATCTAGTTGACCTCGTGGCCAAAAGCTAGGGCCTTCGTTTTCCTGGAGGAGTTTTTGAGTTTGATTTTGATACTTAGATACCTTTCGCATTGACTTTAACTTGGCAGTCATTTTCGCAAATGCAACAATTTGATGTATCAAAAGATAATAACGAGAATTCGACATCATTCTCTTACACACACACCTTGTTTAGTGAACTAGCCCCGAAACTTCGCACTTGCATCACCTTCGGAATGACTTAGTGACAAACATATTCGCGAATTGAGTATAGGAAGATATCCATAGATACTGACTAGAAATGTTTCTTGTTTGTAGAATTTGATTTTAAAGAAAAGAAATTAACAAAATTAGCAACCTTCGAAAAGGCTTGGCCGAACATGTCAGATGAGATGATATTTCCTAAGAATGAAATAGTTAATCATTTATATGGAAGAAGCAAACCATGTCTTGGTATTGACTTGCTGCGTGGAAAAGAGTGGCAAGGAATTTAGTTCGCAGATGATAACGAACGTAAATGCAGAAACCTAATTAATTATTTTAATCGAATATCAAGACTGTAACAGGCCTCAATTTGAATAGTGAAAAAGTGTCATTATACCTCTTGGACAGTTCGATAAAGCCTTAAATCCCATTCCGTAGTTTCACAGATCAAAGTGATAGACCTGATACTAAATTTATTGAAAAGTAACTTTGAAGGAAATATAAATTTTCCATTTTGATCGGCAAAGTAAGCGAGAAGGGAGACTGAAGAGCGCAGATTTTCGCGCTATGACTAAATCCTCGAAATTTGTTTGGATTTCCAAATATTTGAAAGCCTTTTTGATTTGCAAAAAGTAACGACGGAACCGAATGTTTTGAAACTTGGCATACACGATACTTGTACCAAAACATTGACAAAGCGATCATGGTGAGTTCGTCTGTCAATTCAGTATAGACGGCACAGCCCAGCTTGAAATATTGGGTATGGAATATATTATATTGATGGAAAACCTGGAATACTGCTTGAGACATTAGGCTCCTTCCCACCCCCACCTCCCCCTGAGAGGACGCCCCCACCCAAATCAACACGTTAGCGGAAGAAATGAGACCCTGTGTGCCTAGTTTTACCAACTTGCTTGTGATTTTGTTCTATAGGCCCTACACATCAACACTTCATATTTTGTATGTGTACAGTATAGCATCCTCATTGACAGAATCCTCTACAAAACACACCTGGTTTTACCGACACTCCGTTCTGATCTGTCTCAGCATCATGTGATGAGGATTCAATGCGCTCGGAATAATTTTGTATACTGGTGTTACAGGTCACCTTCACCATAATGTATCAATTACCATGAACTTGTACATGTATCATATATTGAATGGTGATGGCTGATGAGAATATTGCCCACATGGAACAAATGGCTGGATTCCAGCGAATAAACAGTTAATGTTAATCATAAACAACATACAATTAATAATACTATCAAATAATTATGATTATTCCTTGTCGACATCAATATAATACAGACAATATTATGACTGAATCATGGTAACAGATATTCAAGGGTATATATGTCTACACTAAACTGAAGGATTACAACACATAAGGGAAGTGGGAAGAGGTGCCGACATACTGACTGCGTCACATGACTTCACAGAATAGTCTTCTGGTTAACCTATTCTAAAGCACATACCAAGAATCTAATGATTCGTGATATGTGTTGTATCTCAGGTACGCTTTTATTGTACCTGTTCATGTGGCAACTTGGATGATATGACCACACGGCCCCTAGCACCGGCATAAGCGGTATTAGATACAAATCTAGAGAGCTATCATGGAAATGCTCTGACAACTCGTATACTGGTAATTGGTGAGCTGTTTCGCTGTGACAACTCGTACATTGAAGATTGGTGAGCTGTATCGTCATCAGATGTAAATGACGGCATTTAACACAAAAGACTAGCCTGTAAGGCCCGATGTCGACCCAGCATCAACTTCCCACAAAATGCCAACATATATCAAAGACCAAAAGGTCTGTACAGGGGGCGGACCCATGATGCGTATTATATTATGTTGTAAAACTTCACTTGCTAATCTCGATTATGTTGCTTATTGTGAAAATAAATGAAATTATGAAAATAAATTTAGTATGATTGCCCATTGCCCTCAAATTAGAAATATCTTCAGCAGCTAAAGTTAAGCCAATCATAACAATATATAACACCATGGTATTGTTGTAATATCACCCAGGTATTGATCTTTGGTTAAGAATGTAATGAGATACATATATACCTGTTCTTTGTGTTATTCTGTATGCAGTTCATTCTGTATGTATTTTATACATGTACATATATCAGAAGTGGAATTGAAATTTGAATAAAATAATCAAAATATGTTCCGTTTTTACCTCTACTCAGGAAATGAAGTCTTTGTTTATAGAAGCTAAATCATTTTAGACACTCAAGTCCTTACCTGGTCAAGGGAGATAATTTTGTAAAAAAAAAATAAAAAAAAATAAAAACAAGTATAGATCCACACTGGTGCAGAGCAGAAATTTTTATGACCTTTGATGATATTTGTGAAGCATACTGCAGGACTTCAACTTCGATGAATCTGATATTATCCACACAATCCTATTCTACATGCATGATATTTTTGCCATAGCACCGATAATCTAGATCCCTTCATTTATGTGTTCTAGATCCAGGAGATATTGGGAGCTGCAGGTTTTGTAAAAGTTAGATCCAGTTATTCTGAGAGAAGGAATGAAGTCTGGCATGGTTGGTTTAAGTTAGAACTGTGCATCCTTTGAATTGTCTGAACGATTGACACATGTATCACTCTGCCGGTGGTCATTACATGTGTAATGTTTATTTCCTGAGGAATCAGCTGATATCCAATGGGTCGGGGAGGGGGGAGTTGTGGCCAATCACTGACTCTGATTTTCACCACCTCTGTCATTCCACACCTTTCTAACACAGCTGAACCAATCAATAGACTGTTTTGGTTTTTCCATTTCATCCAATACATCCATTTTGTAACAGTCTTGTTGCATCTGATATCAGAAGTGCTGAATCCATGACCTGCAGGTTGGAATCAATTGTATACATATTTAATATCAAAATTCACTTCATCGAAAATGTTTATGGCCTAAATTATATTTCATTCTTTCGTCATACACAACAAGATGAAATCCATTATACCAGTTCGCATCTTTCATACGTGTACTTAATAGAACTGGGACCTGACCATGTTACAAGAATTTGCAAAAGTATGAAATGAGAACTGAGTACTATGAGAACTTAATCCAATCTATGAGTGACCAATAATATGAATTCTGAAGAACGATGATGGATCTTGACCACTGGTTGGATTGTTGGAGTTCATGTTAGTGGCATGAGCATGATAAGAATCCAGTATATCATAATCCAGAACAGGATTGTTTTTATCAGTAACTTCTCTATGGAGCAATATTTTGACAAACGAAAATTAGATCACAAAAGAGAATACGTACACTGTGTTTGAGGAATATTTCTGTCTCCCCAATGGAAGGCGAAATTTGAATGAATGGTCTGTGTTGTCAGTGTGTTTGATGTCCCCCTTGCAAAGACAAGAAAATTTTCTATGTAATTTATTATTTATTGATATATTTATTGATTTTCTTTTTGTCTAATTGTCTTCTGTTCAAGTCATTTGGCATCGGTAAAACCTGAAATGTATATCATGATCTCCTTCTTTCATCTAGTGATAGTGTCTGTTTGGTTCCAGATCATGGGGGCTGAACAAAGCATGTGAAATGTAATCGTATGGCAAATAAATGCCCAGTGGTATGTCCAGGGCTTAAAACTAAAAAAAAAAAATTGGGAAAGGTTCCATCCATGCTATCAGTCAAAAATCTCAATAATGTAGGCCTACATGTGGAATGTAGACACTCCTTTGTTTCAGCTACAATTCAGAATAAGTTTTCAGAATATCAGGTTTTAACAAGCAAATTATTTTTCATCAACAAGTGTCACAGCACACAATGTGGATATCACTAAACTGTTAGGATAAATGAAAAGAAAAGGTTTACAATGTTGTTCAAACAAAAAGTATATGTATATTATTTATCAGCTTTATTAAATAAGTTTACAGACTCACGCAGCTAGATCAATTTGATGCTTCTGCAAAATCAAACCATTATTGAACTGCCAAATGCCAAAATAAATAGCCCCCACCCCCCAGAAATATAATTTATCAGCAAAATTTAGAATAACTGTTTTTAAACAACCAGGCTGGTGGATATCATCAACTGAAAGAAAAAAAGTATCAGAAAAATCAGGGCATCGTCGATTGTGCTGTTGTCTTCCAGTCAGTGCGTGCAGGCTCCCGTGCATTTGATATGCAATAACAACAACTTGGACTATTTGGTTGGCTTCGACATAAGTCATCAGCCTACAAATACTTTACGATATATAGAAATGACGGGTGGTGTACTAGGAATCATTGTGTTGTAACGACATGAAATCGCGGCAATAAACTTACCAGAAAAACGGCAAAAAATCGCATTGTCCATCTCTACAAGCTGGAGAGCCGCCATGTTGAATCTCCCGATGGAAGCGGCCAACATTATGTGTAACTCGTGAAGCATGATGGGAGGTGGAACCCGACTACAGAAGCAAGGCCCATTGAAATGCATTGCAATGGGGAACCCCATTATTTCAATAGTGTCCAACAACTTGGCTTCAAAATTTCGTCGGGAACCATGACAATCCCTATTGGAAATCCTATGAGTCGTGGGTTCCCCATATGACAATTATTTGGCGGGAGATTTCACGTTGCTCTCCTAGACTCCTAGACCTCCGTCTGATCGACGGAGGTAAAAACTTCATGTTTATCAGTAAGGTTAAATTACTCATTCGTGCACGTAATCGTGTATTGGCACCCATCACCAATCGGGGGAAGAATATAGAAATCAAATGAAAGTCTAAAAATCACAGATTCCGGACGTGAGTGGATAAATGCAAGGTGAGTACCGTATTCAGATGAATTTCTATTGGTTTGGACTTACGTCTACACAGCGTTCGTTATGTATATAAAATTCACATTGACATATCTTATAAGTCGTATTCAACGCGGCATGAAATTGCAACTGAATAGACGGGTTAGTCCATCCGCTTGTATCGGGCTAAACAAGAAGCCGGATCAAGGTCACTCTTACAGACATTCGCACGTGTGTATATAGCAACTACTAATGACACAATTGAACCTCTTTAGTTAATGCCTATCAGTACGGAGCATGGACCCAAACTCCAAGCAGGATTAAGCTCCCTCATATAATAGCTTTGTTTGGAAATTGTACCTTTAGGCCTTTATTGCTCGAGAGCTCGCCATTCGAAATTTGACAGTCACGCTATTAATACAGAAACAGACCATTTAAACGATGTGCGAGAAATGGGCATCGATCTCACAGAAGAGGACATCTCTGATATTGACCTGGATGATGTGGTCTTGTCAAAACAAACTGCCAAAACAAACTGAGAGCTATTTAAGCTATCAACAGTGATGCAAAACAACATCCATCAATCAATGTATACTCACAAATAACCGGGACAACCAGGTGTAGATAAATCTCGATTTGACTTGGTTAGCGCAGATCTACGGAGCCGTGGAAGGGACATGCGTTTTATTTATATTTTCACTCTCAGGAAAACAGAATATTTCCCCTTTTTCTCTCAAAACTTGTGAAAAAGATATTTTATTTATTTTTTCGGATTTGGAAAAGAGAATAATTTTCCTTTCAGTGAAAAAGGAATTTTTTTTATATTTTCGGTCTTCGAAAAAAAAAAAAAATTGCCTTTTATTTACGTCAGTGAAAAAGGAATTTTATTTATTTTTCTGGCCGTCAAAATAAAAGTTTTTCTTCTTTCGCATCAACTGAGTTATCTCGGGCCCTTAGATAATTGTCCAATGAGAAAGCAGTTTTAAGCGTGTAGTGGGCTATGGTACGAAAATGGTAGGCTCTCATTGGTCAATTATCTTGGACCCCGAGATAATATCTAGGGCCCCAAGATAATCAGCCAATGAAAACCGCTTTTATTCTCCCCTATTCACCCGACCGCCATTTCGCGTTGAACTGCCATTAAATCAACTATGTCTTTGTACATCAATCCACAGTCAAAATACAAACGAATCAACGATTCCCTGTTGGATAAATCCATGGCGCCGCAAATGGATGATAATTCTATAAGGAAACGATACTAAAGGAAAGTTTTCATTGGCTGATTATCTCGGGGCCCTAGATATTATCTCGGGGTCCAAGATAATTGACCAATGAGAGCCTGTATTCTCGTACCATAGCCCACTATGCTGCTTTCTCATTGGGCAATTATCTAAGGGCCCGAGATAATTCAGTTGATGCAAAAGAAGAAAAACTTTTATTTTGACGGCCAGAAAAATAAAAAAAATTCCCTTTTCACTGACGTAAATAAAAAAGGATTTTTTTTTTTTTCGAAGACCGAAAATATAAATAAAATTCCTTTTTCACTGAAAGGAAAATTATTCTCTTTTCCAAGCCGAAAAAATAAATAAAATTTCTTTTTCACAAGTTTTGAAAGAAAAAGGAAAAAAATTCTGTTTTCCTAAGGGTGAAAATATAAATAAAACGCATGTCCCTTCCACGGCTCCGTACAGATCTATGCTTAGCAGATTGAACAAAATGGTCAAAACGACAAAGAAAATTTTGGTCGCCTACAACCATATAAGTATAGACGTGACCGACCGTGACAACACTTTTCCTGGTCGGAGTGACAATATATTGATTGGTCGGAATTCGACCAGATAATTCTTCGTTGAAGTGTACCATACTTTATATTTCTTTTTTTCTTTTTCTTGGTCGGATACCCTTCGACCATTGTTTACATGGTCGAAGGGAGCATATATATTTCTTGGTTGTGATTTCTTGTGGACTATGTTTCCTGTTGTTTTTTTTATACACCCGTCGAAGATGAGGATGTATATCGCGATAGCGAGTTTAATATGTCCGTCTATCCGTCGAGCTGCCCGTTATCATTTTTTTACCATATACTATATCCCCAGTTCCAAAGCATGGATTGATACCACCCTTTTTGTATGCCTCACTAATGGGGCAAAGAGTAACCCTATTGAGCTAGTTAATGCGATATGCTTTAACATGTTTAATTAAGGGATTATAGCTATAATTCATGCTACTGATGAGCTAGAAGTATATACGAGTTGACCAACCAGAACCTATTTTTTTCTGCGTCAAATTTCATTTTTACGAGATTTTATAAAGGATGAAAGCTAGACAATAAAAATTGCCGGGACAATGAGAGTGAGGGACGTAGCACAAACACGGATTTATTGAGCGTATATCAGACGATGATTTTGCAGCTGTCTCGTTCGAATCAACCCTGCCCATTCGAACTATTGACACTGACCGCGTACTATATACCAACACAGCGCATGCTCCGTTTCACAGGATGACTTATTTTTATACGTGAGGGTACTTTTCGCATGTCAGTCTAACAACTTGATGCAGGTTTAGTCTCAACAGAGACCCTATAATAAATTTATTATAGGGTCTCTGGTCTCAATAAACTCAGATGTTACCATGAATCTTCCTGATCTGTTCATGTCCATGCTGAAATTGAACCAGTTTTGAAAATAACTTTATTGAGCCATCCGACAAACTGAAAATTGACTATTCTTTTGTAGTGATTTTGACAAGCTGAAGCTTTTGTAAACGCGAAACCTATCCTGTATCATGTAAGGTCAACTTAAACTCTCGAGTTATATGCTACAATGATCGTTCGCACATAACGTGACGAGTTAGAGATGAACAAGCATTTCACATTAAAACAGTCGGATGAGTTTCCCCTCAGGGTTTCCATTATCAACTCGCATGGATGGAGGTTCACACTTGCATCCTATTAATTAGGAAATGCTGCATCTAGACATGCAAACATTGCTGACAGATATGTTAATTTTCTGTCTAATGTTATGCTGTTGATATAATTTTTTGAAATACCTTTTAGCATGAAATGAATCTTTTCCATCCAGTTATTTGTGATTTTTGTTATGTTTTCATTAGAACTTTTCTAAATATCACTTGAGTAAATAAGCCAGCATTGGCAGGATTAATTGTATTATTAATGAATAATTAATTCTACATTAATAAGGATATTTAACAGGTTCACATGCATGTACGCTTGATTAAATTTCAAGGCCTAAAATTACCTCTTTTTTTTACGTTTACGAAACTAAATAAACTATACAGTTGTTTGCAATTCTTCGGTTTATACAGTTTTAATTTCCTGCTGTGCTTCTTTACTTCCCGTTGACGAAAGAAAACACGGATTCTCTTCTTCGACTGCTCTGCTTGTATCACTGTCTATTTATAACCATCAGGATTCATTGTATATTGCATCTAGTTTTGCCACATCTGTAAGTAATTTGAGAGCATAACCGGCATGATGTGTGTGTATATGTGAGTGAGTCGGCATTCTCGCCTGTTTATCTACATGAACACAGATGTACGCGAACAGCATGGCGTATCATCTTCGCGCACACGGAGTTGCGGTGCACTAACTGCAGTCAAGCCCAGTGTCTATGTTTTGTTTATCGGTATGCCGTTAAAATCGATTCTGAAACAGCTGTTTCATAATATTCCCAGGTAGCAAACAAATCGGCTAGACTCAATCTCTTTGTATATATGAGGTTTTACCTGGCGTCGATATTCTCATTTTGTATATGACTTGCTGAATTCGAGTTCAGGTTATACATATACGCACGTGTGTGCAGGCACGGAGGCAGACTTTCTCTGGCCTTAAACTTTCAAAATGGCGGACGACATGGGGCTGTGTATATGCGGCTCCAGCTTATTGTTTTCAAACGGGAATTGAATCCGAATTGTACCCGGATTGTGATAATGAATTTCGAGGTGATAATTTGTAACTCGCGATGAAAGTTCAAGGTAGGAAATGGATTTTGAAGTTCTTTGTGATTTGTTCCACCATGTGCAATGTGACTAATTCTGCCAATCACAGTCAACGTTAAGGCTTTGGAGCTAGGCAGGCCTAACCTGGAGCCAAGACGTGTCTGTATATATATACTACCGGATATTACATGACATGTTTGTGGTTGAAAAGCTTTATAAATGAGGAACGCCGGCAAATTAGACAGCATCGAGGGCGGCCTGGCGGCCCTTCGATTGTCAATGCAGAGATACCGCTCCGAAACACAGGCAATGAAGACCGCATTCGCTCAAATCAGTTCATCGCTGAAATATGTCGAATACAAAACGATCGACCTGGAATCGACGTCTCGGCAAAACAATTTACTATTCCACGGTCTGATAGAATGGAATCGTAACGGTGAACACGAGGACACGGAAAAAGTGGTTCGAGAGTTTCTATCCAATCTTCTCAAATTAGACTCCGGGGATACAATGGAAATCCATAACACATATCGGCTTGGGAGTCTGAGGAAGTACCAGACAGGCGCACCAATGGCCCGACCAATCATTACTGTGTTTAAAGATTTCTTGGACACAGAAGCTATTTTGAACAGGGCTTGGACATTGAAGGGCACTTCATACGGCATCAGCAGAGATTACCCAAGAGAGTTAAATGACGCTAGAAAAAGATTGCTTCCCCTGCTCAGACAAGCCAGAAAAACAAACAAATCGGCCAAGATTCATTATCCAGCCAAACTGATTGTTAGCGGGGAGGTTACTAAAGACGAGTTTCCTGATTGGGACGTGGTTGTGGACCAAGACGAGGCTACGATAGATATCGGCCAATCAACATTCAGACATTCCCTCGGCTTCCAAAATGAAACAGGAACCGGAAGTGACGGGACATTTTCAAATCCCCAGTGCTTGGATGACCAATCTCATCAGTCCATGGACGAAGAGAAATGGACAGTAGTTGGTGATGACAATAAGCGATTTCAAAGATGGAAGAACAGAAACTTCCTATCTAATGGTTGTATTGGACAGTCTGGCAGAACCGAAGTAATAAGCTACTCCACATGGAAACAAGCGGGAGACATGCGCAGTGCTCGGCGATGGAGAGATGGTGCTCATTGATTGGTTGTGCGGCGATACGTACAATATTCTGTAAATCAGGAGTGAATTCGTCTTTCAAAGTTAAATTCTTCAATTCCATACATTATCATTTCACAGAGAGTTTCATAAGGTATGAATTTTAAAGAATTGTGTATGTAATACTACGAAAAATTATGCAAGATGAATGAATACAGTGCCTCGTATATATTCTTGGTGGAGAAACTACATATATATTTTCTACTAACTATATATTTAAGGACAACTGTGAGGAGGAGTGAAAGTCAAATTATAGTTGAGTGCTTCATATTATCGTTTGTCTGCAGGGTATTGGCCTACATGCGATTTATAGACTGTTAAATATCCCATACTATATTCCATTAGTCTCCTTATATGTTTATGTGAGATTTTATTGAAAATTTATATAATCGGTTTGAAAATTATATAAAATACCTCTTGGGATACTAATAGATAAACATGTAAGTGACTATGCTATTTGACCTGTCTATTATATCATAGGCTGCTTGGAGTCGAGAGTATATGCCGCTAAATTGTTACTGTATATATGAAGAGAGAGCTTTCTACAATATGGCGGCATATACTCTCGACTCCGACCTGTGATTATATATAAGGAGATGCATTGGACGGTGTGTGACTGTGTGTGTGGGGCTGAATATAACCTGATTTTTATATCTCCATTCCATCCATTCTAATCACCATGACTTAACATAACAATTTTACAAAACATACTATGGCGATTAAAGGGATTCGTTGCATATTCACAGCTGATGATATATAGTTTTTTTCTCATTTGTACTAATTAATGCAGTTTTAGAGAAACAACAGTTCATCATGGGATATCTTCATCTTTTAAATGCATTGGTTGGTCAATTCAAAATTTCAAAAATAATTCCGGGATTTTCATTGGCCTGTGTACAACACTGGAAGAAATTCAACCAATCATAGAGTTCCTGTAAAGGTTCGTTCATCACCGATTTTTATGTGAATGCCCGGATTTGAACGTTTTTAAGGATGTCCGCTGGTGGTTTTTGACTTTGGCAGCCATTTTGCCTGTTTTTCTATTGGGTTATCTCCCTTCCCTAGGTTAAGAGATGGGGATTTCCTTTAAAAGCCTTCCAGCCGAGAATTTTGCACACCAACATCCATCCAATTTGCTAAATTTTGATAGACATTGTGATTATTTGCAAACAGTTAGAATATAAGAAAAAGTTAAATACTGTTTATATGAATTTTCATGAATATGCTTCAAAACTAGGGCTATTCCCTATGCTTTCTGGGTTATCAAATTGAGCATGGGTCAGTCCACTTAACGTTGCCTACAGCTAAAAAATGCACACCAACCTATATTTTTTCTTTGTTTTTCCTCATATTACACAATTATGAACACACATTATTCAAAAAGTTAATTAATTTACCACCAGCGGACATCCTTAAAGGTCTAACTTAGTGATCACATGTTGCATTTGGTTTGGAAACGACCAATATCTGTTGTATGCATGAAACAAAAATCTTCCTAATTTTGAAGTTAGTGGCACGTGCCTTGGTTAAGGGAGATAACTTTGCTGTAAATGAAAAAAACAGTTGACGCACAGGGATCAGAACGACGCCACCGTTAATCAGAAAAAACTACTTTGGTATACGCCCGTCGTATTATGCGATATCGATTTCTGTCCGTCTATATCCGTCTGTTAACTTTTCGTGTTCATGCGATATCTCCAGTTCCAGGTCAAGGATTGGTACCAAACTTTGGGTATACCTTACCCATGGGGCAAAGACGAAACTTGTTCATTTTGAGGTCAAGAGGTCAAGTTCACTGCAGCTTAAAAATCAGTAAATCATTGAAAATTGTTATGTTTATGCTGTAGGTACAGTTCAGAGATTTGGTTTATGGTGGCGAAGAAGAAGCCTACTGATTTTTATCCTTCGGCCACAATTGGTAAAAGGGAATGGCTCAGTTGCACATTATTAAGAGAACAATGAAGTGCCTATCTGTTCACGGACTAGTGGCTTCATCTGATCAGCTATTGGGTTGTCTAATTTCCCTTTCACCTAGGTTTTCACCCTGAAGACTATCTTAAACTGGTCATAGCTGACGTAATTGTATATACTATATTTTCCAAGTATTCAAGCATAATGACACTTTCTTCGAATACTGAGAAAATATACAAGATACCGGTATGTATAAAATTATACCAACTATCACCAGTTCAAAATACTCCCCTGGGTTGAAAGATAGGGGAAAGTGAAATTATACAACCCAGTTCAGCTGATCAGCTACTCAGTAGGTGATCAGCTGAAGTCACTGATCTGTGAACAGACTGGCTATTCATTGTTCTCTCAATAATGTTCAACTGAGCCGTTGCATTCTCCGTCCGTCCGTCTGTCTGTCCATCTTGCTAGTTAACACATTATTTATTGAAGGATTAGAGACAGGTTTCCCAAATTCATATAACATATGCAACTGGCTATGCACAGAGGCTTGATGAAGATGACTGACCTTGGCGTATTTTATCTAGGCCAAATTCTAGTATTGTCGATAACTTTTGCAACTCGTGACTGATCAGAAGCTTATTCAAATTGACCCACCTTCTACTTAATACAATATATTTTGAAGGGCTAAGAGTTGGGCTTTCTAATTCATACTACATGTCACTGGTGATGGGCTAAAAGCATTCAATAACAAGTTCACCGTCCTTGACCTACTTTTTCAAGGTTAAATTCTAGTTAATGTGATGCGTTGTAAGGTTATAGCTAGGCTTTCCAAATTATTAATAGTTATGGGCTACTCTCTAAAATAATTAGATTGAAAATTCAATCTATCAGATTGAAATTATAAATTGGAAATTTCAATCTAGTACATTGAATTTTCTGTCTACAACAGATTCATTTTATCGTTTTCAATCTATTAGATTGAATATTTTCAGTCCAATAATAGATTGGTCACTAATTTCAATCTGATACATTGAATTTCAATCTAATTATTTTAGAGAGTAGAAGAATGCAAGTTGACCGAGTTTCAAGGCCAAATTATAATTACTTGCAGTGATATCTTTCTTAGGATTAAAGCTTGGTTTTCCAAGTTCAGACCATATGTTAAACTTTTCAAGATCAATTTAATATTTATGATATTTTATGAAAGATCATAGCGAGATTCAAAATTTGTATATGTTAAGTTTTGGTTTATGCAGTCAATGGTGTGCACGAGCGTATATTGAAGCCCATAATCTTCTTGTTGCCTGATATGTCTTATTGAGATTTTATTGAATATCACGTCATACATCGTTGTAGAATCATCCAATAGAGGGCACCACTCAATATCAATGTAGTCCCCTGTGTCCTCGCTTTGTCGACAGTGATTATATGCCTACATATATCTTGATCATATTTCAGCATGGGTCGAACTGAGGTCATGTAGTTGTTGCAGAGATCGATTGGAAAGTGTAACATTTTAACATTGATAAACACAGGGTCGCTTGTGTAATAACCAGCTGACGAGCGCATGAGAGAAGCGTGTATAGATAAACAATATTTAATCAATGAATGCCTGACTCACTCAAAGGTTTATCGGTCTACCCATGTTAGATGATCAATAAGTCTAGTACTAGTAACACTCGGTCTGTGTAAACTTGCACAGTTCAATTTTCGTTTTTGGTTCCTCGAAATCAAAAATTGAAATTTGACCGTCAATTTTCAATTTCGTTTTCGGTTTCTCAAAATCATAAATTTAAATAAGACAGTCAATTTCCTATTTTCGTTTTACTTCTCGCAAATATGAATACCAAATATAAAAAAATTACCTCGATTTATCCGTTTTTCGTTTTTTTTTATATTTTCGTAATATTTTAATGTATGAATGTTAAGTGCGCACGCTCAAGGGTTATGACGTCACTTCCGATAGAATGAGTAGAATAGAAATGCAAATGAGGTCGTATAAAGGAGGTGTGCAGCGTGAGAGACATGGGAGTTTCACTAAACGAGATGCCTAGAGCCTGGCATTATAAGGTTAGTATAGGCTGACTGCGCAAGCGTACTGTAATACCCTTGGAGGGATATTTTATAAGTTGTTCCACTCTGTCAGGTTGTCGCACTCTGAATGTTGTTGTTGTTGTACACACTTTTGACATAACATGAAACTGTGGTTTTGGGGGTACTAAATGGCGTAAACCTACTGCTGGGGGTTTGGGGGTGAGTTTAAATTTATTAAGATAATATATATGCTGTCTGTTGTAAATAAGATTAACTTACCTTGTGCCGTTGATAATATTTTCATCACGTTTGCCTGCTCCTGATCTTGGACGTGGCCATGTTGTTTGTATTTACGAAATGTGACCTTGGTGCATGACCTTGTACACCACCAGCTCGTTTATGCTTCTTAAAGCTATTTATTGTAATTTAGAGATTTACTGAAGTTCATTATATTGTTATAACGCTCGATGTAACTGTTATGACATTCGATGAAGTCCATATGTGCCGATATGGCAGTTTTTATTGGGGACTATTTTTTGATAAATCGGTACGCCTTTCGTCTGCTGACTCATGAAGTGAAGTTCACATCAAACTTTGCTGATTTTTCATGAAGTATTATTGAATCAGGTAAATATTGCAACAGTTATGAAAAAAATCTTTGATATCTTTAGAAACTTCTGGTGATATTTTCAACGATCGATGGTTGGAACATAACACAGATAAGCCTGGACAGGTGGAATCCCGCTGCTCTCTTTGGTTATTGGCATTGAGGCTTTAGGCAATCAGGACGCAGTCTTGGATATTTCCAGTTCTAAAAAAACATGTTTAGAGCGCTATTAAAGCGAACAGCAATCATACACACAATCACTGGTTATTGTTCTAAAATATAGTACTTAAAGATACCAAAGATACCAATAACAAGAAAGCATCGCGGCGAAGGGAAGCGACGTGTAAACTACAATGTGAAACAAGCACACAACCGCAACGATTGACGCCGCGGAGGTATGAATGCTCCAACGCTTCAGTTCCGCTCTTCATTCTACTTTTTTGGGGACCTGGGTCGTTGGAGCGTTCCCGTCAATGTTCATCGTCAAAAACGCTTGTACGCTCTCAGTCCTTGTGTCAAATGCGTCAACGGATCAACACTTTAAGCGCGGGCATCATCTCGTTTCGGCGCATTGACTACACACATACCACCCCCTCCATACACGCACACACACACACACACGCACACACACACACACACACACACGCGCGCACGCGCGCACGCACATGCACACACACAAACGCACAAACACACAGGTAACTACCAGGTAGCCAGACCGAAGATGGCCCCTTTCAAACGCACTTCATTGCACACATAAAATGACCGCTTTCGCTACTACTCGTACTGATGACGTCACAGATGACGTGGATATTGCTCAAATCGTGGAGCTTCGATTTGACACCCTACACATCACCCCTGGATGAGATATAGAATCTCAATCTCTCACATATACCCTTGTGCACCTCCAAAATAACTTGCAATAAAAAACACGCCAGTCCGACTCTACCCCAGGAAAACTTCACTTGGATACCCCAAACGGGCCACTTGGACCAAACATGGCCCATTTCTACCCCAAACACCCTGCTTCACACCCACAAAAATACCTACTTTTGCTACTACTCCTACTGCTGACGTCAACAATGACGTCACACATGACGTGGACATCCCTCAAGTCGTGGTCTATACCAAGAAAACTTCACTTTAACACCCCACACGACGCATTCGGACCAAGGATGGCCCATTACTACCCCAAATACCTTCCTTCACTCCCCCAAAATGCCCACTTTCGCTACTACACGTTCTGATGACAAGACCCCACAACCCATAGTAAAATAAAAAAATAATAAAATAAAATGACTACCCCTATACCCCATACAGGCATTTCCCGTATAGATGCAAATGTGCGAATCAGGGGAGATCACCGGGAATTTGCGCCACAGAGGGCTCGCCCAGTCAGAGTTGTCTTCCTTGCCTCTAGAGGGCAGCACGATTGATGCCGTGATGTCGAAAGGGCATCCCCACAGCAAGCGGAGCCGCCATTTTGTTTGTTTATTTTTTTGCGGAGATATACTGGACAATAAACGCTCGACCCTGGGGTCGCACGTATGCTAGACTGGTCATAATAACATGGTACAACACCTATAGGTTATGTTTATTACTATAAGTCTTCCTTCCCATGGATTCAGGTATTGTTTCGTGCCAATACGGTTCTGGGGAAACCTGTATGGAGACACTGAGGGTTCCCCACTGGCCATTTAACATGGGCAAATAGATGGCAATATTGTCGGGGTCCCTGTGCAGTCCATGGATGCTTCGGAAGGGTAGATAAAGGCTATATATTGTCCCGGAGACGCCCGGAGATTCCCGGAGATTGTCGAAGATTGCCGAACATTCCAGATGATTCTCACGAAAACCCGCGTATTTGAAATGTGGGGACTATTTCTCTTCGCGGAATCTTCTATCTGCGACCGCATCACCGCCAGACCGCATCACCGCGGAGGAATACGAACCCGGAAGTGACGTCACACACTTGCGCAAACCCACACCACCAAACCACGTGACCTGCGCACTTCCGGGGGGTTTTCTGCGCATGCGCAGTGAGACGAAAAAGGCTTTAAATGCTCTTTCCGTACTACTTATGTAAAATATGACAATTTTAACCAAAACGAGTCATGATATCCAAATTCGGTGGGTTTGATCCGAAACGATATTGAAAATTCGTTTTGGTTACTAGTGTCATATTTTCATAATATAGAAATATGGCAAAACGTTTGAGAGCTTTGAATGAGTGTAATCCACCATTTGAAATGTCGGGACTACTTTCTCTTCGCGGAGGCTTCTTCCCGAGACCGCATCACCGCCAGACTGCATCAACGCGGAGGAATACGAAACCGGAATTGACGTCACACACTTGCGCAAACCCACACCACCAAACCACGTGACCTGCGCACACAGACCTGCGCACTTCTGTTTTTCTGCGCATGCGCAGTGAGACGAAAAAGGCTTTAAATGATCTTCCCGTATTACTTATGTAAAATATGACACTTTTAACCAAAACGAGTCATGATATCCAAATTCGGTGAGTTTGATCTGAAACGATATTGAAAATTCGTTTTGGTTACTAGTGTCATATTTTCATAATACAGAAGTATGGCAAAACGTTTGAAATGCTTTGAATGGGTGTAATCTACCACCATTACATGTTTCTCCAGTTAAAAACTGTAACTGCTGTTTGGCCAAATGGGTGATATCCAAGCTTCAACCCAAGATGTAAAATCCCATCTTCATACTGTCATGGTATTATTATTAGACACTGTGGATATTTCTCGAATGTTAGAGCTACGTAGGCTTGTTTACATTCTATTGTGTGCTTATAGACATGAAGTTTTCTCGAAGCTGTTGTGGATTGTATCTGGGTCAGATCATGCGTCAAAGCTATGTGTTCTGGAAACTTTGTGATTTGTAGAATTATCTCGAATGCCTCATAGAGTATAAATAGCCCAACATTCAGTGATCGAGGAGGGAATTCAAACGGCTTTTCTGTGGGTGCATTATACTGTCTTACCTTTGTCTGAAATAACGGACTGTTGGATTGTTGGACTGTCAAAATACAGAACAGCGATTTGTGCGGCACGGACTGTATAGAGATAGCGATTTGTGCGGCACGGACTGTATAGAGATTTGCACGTCAGTACGGACTGTGAAATATACACCGTTATAGCATTGAACAGTAAGACTATATTTCTCATTTATTTGTTGTATTGACCTTACTTAATTTGTATATGATTTCAGTATTGTAAATAAATATTTGATTGTTAATCCTTGACTTCACAAAAGTTTTCTGTTACGTTTTTTCTATTATCGTTTATGACGTAACAATACACAATCCGACTTCTACGTTCGCACTTAGAATCAGGCTTGATATATCAGCCCACGAGTTCTGTTTATAAACAGACTTTATACATAGACATGGAATCTATTCATAATTAGTCAAATGAGTGGGTTATTGGTTGGCTGTCCTACATGAATGTATCTGGCCAAAGCTACCACCATATTAGGACGGATGACGTAACTACTGAGACAATACATCACCCCATTCTCGTCTCGCGAGACTCCCTACTGCGAGAAAGAGTCTCACGCGTAAATGGGAGCCATCCCCCCAAAATTTGGGGGGTGAGTAGGCGGCGTATGATTATCTGGCTTGTCATTGACCTGCTGACTCCGCCAGTTAGAAGCGAATTGCTAAACATAACGTGGGCTATATAATTGGGAAATGACTCTTTCCGTTTCGGAGCATATCAATCGCGAACAAATTATTGTCGGTATGTATACTTGGCCGTGAAAGCGAGTTATCTAATACAGGAAGTAGTTCGCGGGTAGACACGGCTCGCTTTGAGAATGATAGTCATGATGTCATGCTGCCTCGCTTTGAGATTGGAGATTCAAAAATGTCACCAGTTTACATGAGAGTCGCTTTGGTCTCCCGCGGGTAGACACGGCTCTCTTTGAGAATGTACATCACCCTACACATAGTCGTTGAGTATGTTCTGATTGGCTCGTCTCGGGTTTGGTATAAAATAATTGAATTGAAATTCAGTCTATCAGACTGAAATTAGTGACCGATCTTTCATTGGATTGAAAATATTCAATCTAATAGATTGAAAACTATAAAAGGAATCTGAATAAGAAAATTCAATGTACTAGACTGAAAATTGCAATTTAATAGAGTCACTAATTCCAATCTGATAGATTGAATTTCCAATCTTATTACTTTAGAGAGTTGGTTGTCCGATCTTTCAAACCTGCTCCGATGTGTGAACGAAGAAATTGGCTTGTGTATGAAGTCCATGCCAAGTCGCCGGTGTCACAGGTCATTCGCAAAGGCTTTTTGTAACCGATCAACGTTCGCTCTAAATTTAGTTAGATTCGATACAAAAAAAATAGAAGTTCGATGCATAGAAACAAGCATATACTATATACTGGAACAGCGATGTGTAATTGTCCGGCGAGTGAATAGGATTTATCGTCGCTTTTAACAAGACACCTGCCATCCACCCAAAATAACACTGAGGACAGCACAAGGCACAGTCCGGCTTAGCCACAACTGTTCCTATCAATAATGCCTGCGGTTCACCGCAGGCATTATTGATAGGAACAGTTGTGGCTAAGTCCGGCTGATATCTATCGCGCGTTTATTGGTGATTTCAATGGAAAAGTTGTAAACACATTTCTAATTTTCCGGAAGTTTTACCTGATGGCTTATAGAAACTCAAAAGTATCACAAAACTTCTCCCGAAGGGGTTTTGATTGATATTTTCAGACACGTACACGCAAAACAAGATTGTTTTTCGTGTGATATCAACAACGGAAATGACGCCTCAACCTGTGCAATTGCTCATTTTGGATACCGGTACCGGTTCGTGTCCGAGTATCCTCAAACTTCCTTTATCTATCCCATGCACTGCAGCCTTCAGCAAAAACTGTCAGACATTATTTTTTAGCAGATACCGGTATGTTATCAAGGAATACGGTCTGTTACCGGGGAAGATAACTCTAAACTAACACCGCGTCTCTCATTGAGCATGGAGTTGTGCCCCTTGGTTTAATTGCTCAAGAAAACATCCGACGACGTTTCTCAAATGGAATTTTCTATCCATCACAAAGTAGCAAGATAGCAGTCAATGTAAATTGAATTACAGTATGTCAGAACGGCGTGAACTACGCGAAGACTATTGTCTAATAATTTTCTCGGATTACCCGAAGGGATCCGATGGGACTAATATTTCTGAATTCCAAAAATACACACATGAGTAGTGTGACTAACGTCACAGGACCTACGAAGTAGGGTTTGATATGATTTAAATGTGTACCTTGACCTAAGACTGACCATTTCCATGGTCGTGGGAGGCAGCGAGACATGTTTTTTTGCCAATTTCGAGGTTTCTAGGTCACCTAATTAGGACAGAAATTGAGTCAGAAAGTAGGTCCCATTGGCCTTGACCCAATTAGGTAAGGCGATACTGACATTGACCTAATTAAGCATTAAGCATTAAGACATGTTTTTGCCAATTCGAGGTTTATAGGTCACCTAAGTAGGTCAAATTTTCATCGAAAGTAGGTCAGCTCAGATGCAACAGTGCCCTAATGCACGTGCATGTCAAAATCAAGGTTCTAATTTCAACGGTTCTCCTTATTTTGCCGGAGAAAGGATTCGGATGAATTCACTCACTCACTCACTCATTACCGGACCGCTCCAGACGCGGTGGCCAATAACACTGAAACAATAGCTACACCAAAAGATCGGAAGTAGCTGAATCGTCCAACATTTGTGGGAAATGGGCCTCTGCCAACGAAAACGGATGTTTTTAATTACTTTTCAGGAATTCAAGAACAATTTGCGGGGGGGGGGGGGGGGGGAAGATAAATGATTAAATGTTGAGAAGGGTTAAGTCACAAAGAATGGAAGATAGCATTAATGTTGTTAAAGATGAATCGATAATGCAATAAATGAATGACAATAAACCGAGGAAACGAAAATTGGCGCTTACATAAGAAAAACACCCTATAGATGTTACATTAGTCAAGAAAGATATTAATTTATTCAATTCGTACAAACAAAATACCTAAGTTTTATATTGTAAACTCTCACATTTAAAAATGGCGTAGGTCTAAAGCAGCGTCAGCTGACGTTTGAAATGGCACTTTCGCCTATTTTCGGCTTTTCGTATACAGCATGAATTTTTAATATATCTAAAATATGACACCTTGAACCAAAATAATATTTCGATGTAATATCACGGCGCATATGGTTACTTCGAAACAATAAATTCGTTTTGGCCCAAGGTGTCATATTTTTGATGAACAATGTATTAAAAAATCCATGCTAAATTGTATACGGAAAATCCGTATACTGTAACAAACGAAAGGCCAATTTCAAACGTTAGTTGAAGCTGTTTTACATCACCTTTTGACTGAGCGTTAACACTACGTAACTTGGATATTTTTTACCTCCGTCGATCAGACGGAGGTCTAGGAGAGCAACGTGAAATCTCCCGCCATAAAATTGTCATATGGGGAACCCACGACTCATGTGATTTCCAATAGGGTTTGCCATGGTTCCCGACGAAATTTTGAGGCCAAGTTTCTGGAAACTTTTGAAATAATGGGAAACCCTCATTGCAATGCATTTCAATGGGCCTTGCTTCTGTAGTCGGGTTCCACCTCCCATCATGCTTCACGAGTTACGGGAGTCAGGTTGGCCGCTTCCAGCGGGAGATTCAACATGGCGGCTCTTCATGTTGTAGAGATAGACGATGCGAATTTTTGCCGTTTTTCTGGTAAATTTATTGCCGCCATTTTATGCCATTACCACACAACGATTTCTAGTACACCACCCGTCATTTCTATATATCGTAAAGTATTTGTCGGCTGATGACTTATGTCGAAGCCAACCAAATAGTCCAAGTTGTTGTTGTTGCGTATATCAAATGCACGGGAGGACATGCACCCACTGACTGGAAGACAACAGCACAATCGACGATGCCCTGATTTTACTGATACTTTTTTTCTTTCACTTGATGATATCCACCAGCCTGGTTGTTTAAAAACAGTTATTCTAAATTTTGCTGATAAATTATATTTCCTTGGGGGGGGGGGCAACTTATTTTGGCATTATTTTCTTGTGCATTGATCAGATATAATTTACCAGCATTATTGTAATGACGCATCAAATCACAGTTCATTGTTTGTCAAACGAAACCACATGTATCTCTGTCCCAATTCCCATTTCAAAAGTTCATCCCCCAGCAGCATACATGTCAATTAACATTTCAATACACTGAATTAAAAATTATTCTTGAACCTATCAAATTACCTTGCCCCAGGATACCATTCTCAGCTTTACAGTCCATTTAAAATGAACGAGTGAAAACAGTTGAATAATGGTTTAATTTTGCAGAAGCATCAAATTGATCTAGCTGCGTGAGTCTATAAACTTATTTAATAAAGCTGATAAATAATATACATATACCTTTTGTTTGACAACATTGTAAACATTTTCTTTTCATTTATCCCAACAGTTTAGTGACATCCACATTGTGTGCTGTGACACTTCTATACCACAAAATGATAGCATGGATAAAACCTTTCCCAAAACATTGCTCCATAGAGAAGTTACTGATATAAACAATCCTAGATTATAACATCCTGGATTCTTATTTATATATTCAAATTATTTATATAGGGTGGTCCTTTCAACCTTAACGGCTGCTCTTATCATGCTTATGCCACTAACATGAACATCATTGAACTCCAATCCAACCAGTGGTCAAGATCCATCATCGTTCTTCAGGATTCATATTATTGATCACTCATAGATTGGATTAAGTTCTCAAAGTACTCAGTTCTCATTTCATACTTTTGCAAATTCTTGTAACATGGTCAGGTCCCAGTACTATTAAGTACACGTATGAAAGGTGAGAACTGGTATAATGGATTACATCTTGTTGTGTATGACGAAAGAATGAAATATAATGAAGGCCATAAACATTTTCAATGAACTGAGTTTTGATATTAAATGTATACAATATTGATTCCAACCTGCAGGTCATAGATTCAGCACTTCTGATATCAGACACAACAGTACTGTTACACAATGAATGTACTGGATGAACTGGAAAAACCAATACAGACTATCGATTGATTCAGCTGTGTCAGAAAGGTGTGGAATGACAGAGGTGGTGAAAATCCAGTGATTGGCCACATAGTATTGTGCATGAATGTGTCTAAAATGATTTAGCTACTAGAAACAAAGACTTCATTTCCTGAGTAGAGGTAAAAACCGAACATATTTTGATTATTTTATTCAAATTTTAATTCCACTTCTGGTATATGTACATGTATAAAATACATACAAAATGAACTGCATACAGAATAACACAAAGAACAGGTATATGTATCTCATTACATTAATTCTTAACCAAAGATGTATACATACAAGAACGTGTTTTCAAGTATGTGTATCTTTACAATCAGTGATGGGTGATATTACAACAATACCATGGTGTTATATATTGTTATGATTGGCTTAACTTTAGCTGCTGAAGATATTTCTAATTTGAGGGCAATGTGCAATCATACTAAATTTATTCTCATAACTTCATTTATTTTCACAATAAGCAACATATCGAGATTAGCATGTGGAGTTTTACAACATAATATAATAAGCATCATGGGTCTCCTTCAGTTTAGTGTAGACATATATACCCTTGAATATCTGTTACCATGATTCAGTCATAATATTGTCTGTAATACATTGATGTTGACAAGGAATAAACATAATTATTTGATAGTATTATTAATTGTATGTTGTTTATGATTAACATGAACTTTTTATTTGCAGGAATCCAGCCAATTGTTCCATATGGGCAATATTCTTATCAGCCAACACCATTCAATATGAAAGTGATACATGTACAAGTCCATGGTCATTAAAGGGGAATGTTATCGCCGGACCTATGTAAACGTTAATATATACATTGATACTGTAAGAAATCGACTATATAGTTTTCCCCCCGATCTCCGAACTTTAAAACGGTAAATTTGGCGATTTAAACGCCTTCCTACCACAAGCCTGTCAAAGCGGTGACCTTTGACCCATGACGTCACAGAGTGAACCAGTCCGCCATAGCATTAGCATTAGCATACGTAAACAAGTAATGTTACTCCAATATTTTTCGACTGTATTCTCGTACTTTTGAGGCATCATACCTCGTCGGTGTGTTGTTGGAGGGTGTCGCAACACGAATGGAGATGGATTCAAGTTGCACCCGTGGCCAAACGGGGAACAAATCGGGGAGAAATTCGACGAAATTTGTGCAAAACACGTGGGGAAAGCCGACGAAATGGTCTCGCATTTATTTCGCTCACTTCACTGACGACAGCTATGCAAAAACAGAGATGGCAAGAATGTGGATATCCCCCTATACTGAAAGAAGCTATTTCCAAGATCAAGACAAATAAATCTTTAACAGAAAGAGAAAATAGACAACCCCTCAGTCTGCCGGAGTGCGTGAGTTATACAGGGACGACCGACCTCGTGGACTCGGCAAGCGACAAACCGTTCCCCCAGACAAGCACTGTAAATCTCCCTGCATGTTTGGGCCCACACCGCTTCCATCGTCTCCTCGAACAGTCCATCCTGAATCCTACAGCTATTAACTGAACTGTAATAATCAATGTACTTTTAATCAACTTATTCCCGTATATAGGAAATTCACTTCCGGCACCAGCTTATCCTGATTATTTGGTGTCTTTTTGTATCTCCATGTGAGCACACACATTCTATGTTTTTTTGATACAATAAGTTGAAATTGATCACCCGGAAGAGTAACTGAAACCAACAGAAAGGTGTGAAGCAAACAATTTTTTATGGGAGGGTGTCCAAGAGGGAGAGTGAGAGAATTAAGGTTTAACGTCGCGCGTTCAGCAACAGGGTGTCCAAAAGAAATATACGGCTTCTCCACAGGTGAATTAGTTATTGTTTCAACATCAAATAGCTTCCTTTGGAATTGAAACTTTGTTTTCATTTGAGAGGACTTATCCACAGGTATGGATTAGCTCCCGTTTTAACATCAAATCGCTAACAATAATTGACAAACACATAATAAAATTAAGCACGTAAGCAATGTAAATAAGCCGGCGTGCCACGGTATAACAATCTGTCCGTTCCGTAAGAAATGAAAAATAATGAACCATACAATGCCAATAAACACACACATATCGGGCAAACAATGCACAAAATTGGGTGCACTATATGAAACGTCTGCTACAAAGCCTTAAGTCGTATCACGTATGGGAAAATTTTGGTTGCCCAAATCCCAAAGCTAGCACTAAGTTTATGAAAGTTGTTCTACATGAAATCTATGAGACAAAATGGAGAGACGAGGTATCATCTTCCAGCAAACTTGAAACATATAATCTCGTGAAATCTTATCCCCGCCATGAGCGAAATCTAATGTCTCTGAGTAATGGAAAACATAGATCTGCACTAGTTAAACTTCGAATCAGTGCCCATAGATTGGAAATTGAGACAGGTAGATACTCTAAAACCCCACGAAGTAATAGACTCTGTAATACATGTGGTGTGTTAGAGGATGAAAAACACTTCCTTCTTAGCTGCTGCAAATTTTCTGAGCGTCGGGCAAAACTAATGTCTGAATTGGCGAACCTAATAAGCGATAAATCTATGTGCACTGATGACATGTTTGTGGAGCTGTTATCCTGCAATAATCCACAAATTACTAAATATGTAGTCCATTTTGTTTAAGACTGTTTCCAGTTAATAGATGGTTAAAAAAAATTCTTATATAGCATACAATATACCCTATTTAAACGTGGCTGTGCATTGAAGACTACCAGTCCCCAGGTCACTGTGTGCCAGTCCCATAGATTTGTGAGCGCTTATTGTGCACATTTTAATGTAAATTTGTCCTGTATATTGTTTTGTATTGTCCGTCATCCGTGTCTGTCTTCTACATGTATATGTCTGAAACTGTTTGTATTCACGTTTTTTTTTAACCCCCTGCGGGTATAATTTTACGTCAATAAATCTTATAAAAATAAAGGCGTAAATAACTACATAGTATGCTCTTACAATAACAAATTATCTGTAGATTTTAAATGAATATATATATTATAGTGACATCCACAATAAGCCAAGCCGGCCTAGTTTCCTTTTTGCTATATTATTTAGAAGTTTTTTAGCACGGAAGAGTAAATTTACGATCCTGTGCATTATAATAACTGATTTATGGCTAAAAAAAATGCCAGATAAAAGCAGAAATGTATAAATATTATTGTAAGATCCACAGATAGTTGTAATTTCGTATGTAAAGCATGTAATCAGTGTATTTAAACCGGCCTGCCACAGCCTGACACGGCCTGCCACAGGCTTGAAACAGGCCCGACATCAGGACGACCCAGTTTGACCCCAGATTCGCTTGTATATGGCTCAAATCTATATGACTCGATAGATTCTCCTTCTCCTAGTTTCATGATCGCTTACTGCCTCTACATTCTATTCAGTTCCAAGACCTGTATAATCTCCAACGTCACAGTCTTCAATGTGGTTAACGCTGAAATCGG